>JADDOH010015474.1:0-12847 GCA_016648135.1 Agrypnia vestita
TTACTCACATTATATGATAGAAGAAAAATTTATGATATAGTTCTTCTTTACAAAATTGTAAACAATATGTTGGACAGCCCTGACCTTGAAGCATGTATCGATTATAATATCCCTTCCACACATAGAACTCGACAGATTGTCACATTCCATCGCAACAATTGCAATACTAATTATCAATCAAATTCTGTGATACACAGAATATTGGGAACTGGTAATGAATATGGTTGTATGATTGACATTTTCGTCGACATTCTGGAGAAAGTAAAGTTTACACTTAAATAGGCAATACTGCTTCGTTACTGACTTCAACTGTTAATATGTAATGGTGGGTAATATATATTTTTCATACACATTGCCGCTTTGTACTTTATATTTTTAATTTCTATACTCTTTTTTTGGTCCTATTCCTGATACTTTTTATAATTTGCTACTTATAACTTATATTGTTTAATGTAGGTTCTTTTTAATTTTATGATATATTTTTTATGTAAAAGCCTATACGCATTGCTGCTCGTTTCCTACTCTATATTTTTAACTTTTAACTCATGTTTTGGTGCTATTACTGATACTTCATATTTCGCTACTTATAACTTATATTGTTTAATGTATGTTCTTTTTAATTTTATGTTATATTTTTAGGTAAAAGCCTATACACATTACCGCTCTTTACTTTATATTTTTAACTTTTATACTCATGTTTTGGTGCTATACAGATATTGTTTAATGTATGTGCTTTTTGAAATTTATTTTATAGTCTTTATGTAAAAGCCTAAAGGGCGTAAACAAATAAATAAATAAATAAATAAATATATAGTTTGGATATGTATTGTGCGATTATTGTATCATATATAATGCGATTTTGATAAAAAGTTACAAATTAGTTGAGATTACTAACCTAAATGTGTTTAAATGTCTCTACAGTCAAAGTAGCAATAAAAGAATGGAGAAACGACACGTGGTACGAACCGTGCCTACTTTATTCTTGGTCTTATAGGGTTTATTGGTAAGGTTTCGAGTGGTCGTGCTACGCCACGGTATAAGCCTGAGATTTCCACAGACATGCATTATAGTATAACCTCCAAAAACGTAGAGAAAACGCTGACTTAATCACCATACTCAAAACATTAAACGGCCACACTGATGTGCCTTCGTTACTGGGACATATAAAATTCAATATCGCTTCCCATAGACTCGGAAATAATGAAGTGTTGTTCCTAAGCCATCATAGAACCAATTATGGATTCCATGCTCTCATGTCACGGTTATGTCATCTTATAAACTCTAGACAGGATCTGGACTTCTTCGGTATAAGTCTGTCCAGATTCAAACAATCTCTGATTAGATAGTCCAGATCTTGTTTCCATCTTTTTCGTACTTTTCATTTGTCCTTGTTTTAAATTGCTTTATCCTTTATTCTGGTACATTTTATGTTATGTATTATATTTTATTGAGCTATGTCCGTTCATTTCAATAAATAAAATAAAATATATGCTTACCTGTGAAGGTTTATGATTTGGTGACGATACGCAGTTTCATTTTGTTCAAAAAGTGTACAGGTAGTTATTAAAATTAAAGAAATTTAGGTTGAATTATTATTACGTGATTTTCATGAAATATTGTGAATAAAGGGTTGTACTTTTGTATATATAAAATAGTACTATCTGTACGAAGCAGGTCTAGAGTCTAGATGGATTACTAACTCCCAATATCGCCTCCTAAAGCCTCCAACCAATACGTACTCCAACTTACTTAAGTACGAAGCTGAGACATGGACCCTCGTCTATGTTATCCACAGATTAAAAGTTGTCTAAAGAGCAATGCGAGAATTGGGCATCCTTGGGGACAGAACAGACTCAGACTGATGATGATAATGATGATGATGTATGTGGTATGCATTCTATGTGTCTATGTTATTTTATGTTTTTGATGTTTTATAATTCTTTATGTGACGGTCCGGCATTGCCAATGAAACTCCGGCGTCGCTTCAAGATTATTCAAGTACCATAAAGCGATATAAATATGACAATTGGTTTCTTTCGCAACCGTGTGTCTCTTTATATATACCTGAGTTGTTTATATTTAAATTTTATAACCTGTTTCGTATATGTATTGTAATAATCATTAGCGTGACCGGCATCAAATTCCCCTTAAATAACCACATATGTCACTAATGAGATATCTATTTTTATGATTGGATTTTTTTTTAAATTGGAATTAAGAAAAATTGATCTGAAAAATTTGGACAAACTCAAAATATTCATCATTTTTGTATATAATGGATGGTGAACTGAAAAAATAATATTAGAAACTTTGATGATCTCAGTATTATGTAAATTTCAGATGAAACTTCGTTTTTCCTTAGGCTGCGATGAGCTATTCTACGTTTAAATACAATAAATGTCAAGATATATTATAGATGCGTCATAGGGACGAAGCTATATTTTTATATGAGAAAGTAGGAATGGAAGACTTTTTGGGCCTTCATAGGGCATACGACCTAAGGTACGGCTGGCTTAAGTGATCACTTTACACAATATAATGTTCACCATTTCCACACGTCTATCAAATTTTTGGAAGTTGTATAAATGTTTAACTTGCACATTTCGTATGTAAGTTGTATTTTTACTACCGCCACCTGCAGCCTTTCATTCCCATGATCCAATACTGATTATGATCCAATTATTATCCAATACAGATAATATTCTAAATATAATAAATGTGTTCACCACGGGTAAAACGCTGCGAGGCCTGCATTAATAATGTAATTATGTATATAATAGAGGTTCTTCTTCTTCTTCTTCTTCTTCAGCCTTCATCTCTCCACTGCTGGATATAGGCCTCTTCCATACCCTTCCATCCTTCCTTGTTATTTGCTAATTGTAGCCATTTCTTTCCCCCCACAGCGGCTACATAGTCGGATCACCTCTTTTGAGGTCTTCCGATGCCTTTTTTATTCTCCCAAGGTCTCCATTTCAGAATCTGGGAGGCCATCTTGTAGCATCCTGCCTTGCAACATGTCCTGCCTTTGGCCTTTTAGCTTCGCTACACGATCCATGATATCTACTACTCTAGTTCTGCGTCAAAATAGAGGTCACAAAGTTCTTCTTTTATATCTTATTTTATAATCATCATAATTTATCTTGTCAATAATGCGTGTCAATTGTATATATTAATATAATAATAAACAAAAATACACTTAAAACATTGAATAGCTGCGTACACCCTATACCGGGCATCCACAAGCTTGCCAGTAAACAGAGATATAGGAATCCAAATATAATAATCTAGATTTAAGAATCCAGACAAGAATCTTCACAGTTTAATCCTCGGATGCGAGTTGTTTTCCCACTGCCGTCTTTAAATTTTTGAAATACGAGTCGAACCTCTTAAAAGGGTGGTTTGGACCCACCTCGAAGATGCGCCATCTGCGAGTGAATTATATAATACGCGGAGTAGAATTTCAGGCAGCGGAACACATACACAGCTAACCACTCAGTACTTTCGTTTTACAAATATGAGGTACGAATTTTCTACTCCAGAAATATGATCGCGAACCCCTCACTCGAGAGGGGGTGAATTATCACCCCGCCTGTATTCAAACACTCCCCATTTCCACCCTCAAGTTATGACCAGCATTAAAATATCTCTTTTTCTTTTCGGCCAATCCGAATGTTTTTAAATTAATATTTTTACTCTACCGATTTAGAAAGACTATTTACTTTAAATGATGTAATCAGGAAGACATTTAATTCTGTAGTTAAGAAAATAAATCAATAGAGTGTATGCATTAATCAAGAAAACAAAACAAACACATTACATGGTGTTATCAACGAGACAAACCATTCACAATAATTGTGGAGTATAAAAGCAAAGCCAGCAATATGCAAGAAAACATTAATGTAATCATCGAGGATTATTAATTTATAATGTACTGAATTGGAAATTTTACAGGAAACATAGCCTATAAATTTAAAGGAAACATGATTTTATAAGGGATAGATATATAAAATCTAGAATACATTTTAAATTAGTACCTAATGCTCGATGAAGGCATTCAAAACATTATTTTAATTTTTTGAATATTGCTGACTTTGCTTTTTTATACCCCACAAATAATGATGTAATCAAAAGGATAAACAATTTTCTTTGTGTATTTCTATTTCTATTCAGGGTGTCTCATAGCTAGTAGCAAAAACTTTACAGGTGGATTCCTGCTTTGATAATGAGTCGTAAATGTTGAAGCAGATATGCAATGTCAAAATTTGCCTTTTTTTCAATATTTCTGATTTATTTTTTGCAAAAAGTTGATCTATCATTACAGTAAGTCATATCGATTATGAAAAATTCATTCAAATAAAATAACACAATAAAACCTCGCAAAAATTGAAAATGGATTTTTTTACAAGGTTTTTATTGCATATCTCCATAACTGTTGATATTAATGAACATGTCGACTCATTATCGAGGCAGAAACAGCAAACAAGAATGGAAAGGTAAAAAAGAGGCCTATATCCAGCAGTGAAGAGATGAAGGCTGAAGAAGAATAATAATAAAATTGAGGCGATATTGCGTCCAAGGGATTCTAAGCATACGTCTCACGCACCACACTTCAAAGGCGTCAAGTTTCCTCTTCTCAGTTGCTTAATTACCATGTCTCCTCTCCGTGGTTGCAAAAAAAACAAGAGGATTAACTTTTTTTATTATTTAATTTATACTGATTATGTGAGGCATTATCTTGGTTTTGGTTAATTTTAGGGATGTTACGGAGCTTCGACTCCGATTCCGAAAGGTCGGAACTTCTGATTAATTTCGGTTCCGATTAATTGCAATCGGAAGTTACAATCGGAGGTCGAAGCATGGCGGCGGGATGATGATAATACTGCATCCGACGAAAATGCAGTTTTGGACAAATTTTTCTCGATTTCAAAATCTCCAGTATTTGTCGTCTCCGCCAAGCTCAGTAGCAAGCGAACAACTTTTTAGTGGTGCTGGCCTAATCTATGACCCGTTGATAAATAGGTTGGACGGAGGTAAAGCTGCAAAGCTTATGTTCATTAAATACAATTTGCTTCTTTTGGGGTCAGTTCATTTAAGGGGGGGGTAAGGTTAATTCGTACAAAAAAGGCATGTTTTTGTGAATTTTTTGTGACGACACAGTTAAAACCTCTTTATGAAAACCAATAGTATATTAAAGTATGACATTTGAAGAATATTGTGTAAAATTTTCAAGACGAAATATTAGAAAATACGGCAATGGCAGCAATTATTCGGACGTGTCTTGGAAAAAAGGAGAATTGCGGTGTCCATCATAACTTGGTGCTAGATCATCTGAAATCAAAAAATCAAAGTTCATTCGTTAGATAATAAGTTTTCCCAGGTAACGCTGGGAGGGTTTTTTGAAATTTCAATATTTAAATTTTTTGGAACACTTTGAAGGGAAAAACGCGATTTTTTGCGAAAAATATCGACTTATTTGTTATTAAAAAATAAAAATTAATAACAAATTTGAAAAAAACTCGACAGCGTTACCTCGTAAATTACGTACAGAAATAGTGTTCAAAATTTCAAAAGGATCGGTGCAGTAGTTTTAAAGTTATGATGGACACCGACTTTGAAAATGTGAGATGTGGGGAACACACTTTAAAGTTTTGCACACTGTAAAATTCAAAATAAAACTCAACACTTATTTTATACTTACACATAATCGTCGATGCCATTTTCACACAGCAAAGAGCTTTCATCATCAGCATCTTTTTGTCCTTGTCTACGCAAAACTCTTCCAATACAATAGCACGTCCGGTCTCCTCGGGTGAGCGCGTCTCTTAGCTGCCCGAGCAGGTATAGAAAACGGTCTGAGTATCGCTCAAATGTTCATAATGTCGTCAATTTTGCTCCGATTGACTTGAAATTTCCACAAAATATTTTTGCGATGTTATACATTCATTGAAAAAATTAAAACAAAATGCAAAAAAAAAAAGTTAAAAACCTTACCCCCCCCCCTTAAGAAAATTCGATTATTTTTATTTTCAACACAAAGGTAGGTGTATTGTTTTTTAAGTCAATACAAATTAAACTGATGAACAATAAAATGTTTGTAATTTTACTTTATAAGACCTGCACTTAACACATTTCTCTTCTGCCTCCGCTTTCGATTCCAATTCCAGTTCCGGTTCCGAGAAACCACATCTTAAAATTCCGATTCCGAATTCGGTTCCGATAAAACGACCTCCGTAACATCCCTGGTTAATTTATTATTTATTTATTTTTTTAGCGCCCATGTGGGCTTTTACAAAATGTACAAGTAAAAATCACAAAATACAGATAGTTATGAAGATTACAGTAAATCAAGAGGATAAAGTACATAATATGATTGATTTAAGTAAATATTATAAACATTAATTTATATAATTGATATAAATTAGCTTTGTTTAAACCACTTATTTATTGAAAAAAAAAATCAACATGTTTCGAAGCCAATGGCTTATTCGTCAGGAAAACAAAAATAATATTTTTGAAACATGTTGATTTTTTTCAATAAATAAGTGGTTTAAACAAAGTTAATTTATATCAATTATAATTATGTTACCACAAAATAAATTTGCTACATTTGAAGAAGAAAAAAATTAATTTATATGTTTCCTTTTTTATGTATATGAATTTATGTTACTTTGTTATTTTACCTTCGTCGCGGATTAGTGGGTTCTTCATTTGTAAAGAACTGTAATGTAATGGATCAATTATTTAAATGAAAATAAAAAATAATAAAATAAAAAACTAGACGCATTTTATGATTAAGGTAATGGATCTTTTTTTCCAAATTGTATCAAGCTCTCTTTGCCCTACTAATTTCAAAAAGTTATGAATGAACTTGCATCTTTCTTTTTCACTCCGCGTGGAATGTTCCGCTCGACCAGCCGAGAATATTTTTATATTCTCCGATGCACCTAGCTGCGGGGGAATCCCAAAAATCTCTGCGCTCATCGTCCTGTCACGCGCCGCCCGACAGCTCAACAGCGGGTATTTATTCGGAAACCAAACAAACAATACGCATTTCTCTCCCAACGTGCGTATTATATATTATTAAAATTTCCCCCACATTGACAGACACCTACATCTCCCACTTTGTTGCGTGCGACTGGATCCGCGGCCAGGGCCGCCTGAGACAATTGCGGGGCTGGGCACAAAGTTTGAACACTCCAACGACAGCAAAACAAAATACTAAAAATGGTCTAATATCTGAAATACCAGACACTGAAACTGTATACCGTATAACACAACAATTAAACATCGAAAGCATTACAAAAATCGAAACACTTAAAATCATTCACAGACAGCAATTGGCGAATTAGGTTCAAGACAAAGACATAAAATTACACAAAATACACGAAACTAGAATGCTATGCATAGAAAGCACGAAACACAATACTAGAATGGCTCAAAACTATCACATAACACACGCCAAACAAAAACAGGACAATCCCGACTAATTTGCGACGGATTAAAACTATACAACGACCTGCCACAACAGACCAAACAACTGACCACTGACAAATTCAAAACAGATGTGACAAAAGTTAAAACTCGTCCAACTATAAAAAAATTACTTTGTATCTAAATTATATTATTATTATGTTCCTATATTGAATCATCTAAAAATGTTATCCATAAACCTTTTAGGTTTCTATTATATTTTAAATAAAAATAAAAAAACTGGTCATTATTGCCCGACGATTTTCACGCATAAGAAGGGATTTTTATTTTAAGTAATGGATTGCTCATGTAATTGGTTTATGATGCTCGAACTTCGTAATTTCAGTGTATAACAATAAAAATCTGATACATGAATCGAGACTATCGATGCACAGTGGAGTTCTGCTACCAACATCAATGAACGGAAGAGAAGTGAAGTGAATTATCAAAAAAAAATATATATATACTATTTATTGTGGTGTCAATGCGGAAAAATGAACTTCGGCACACGTGTGGGATGTCTATGTCGGATTGAAAAAAAATTGGAGAGAATGTAGAGATGGTTTGGTCATGTGGAACGTATGAACGAGGAGAGGCTGGTAAGGAAAATATATGAGACAAGTGTTGAAGGCAACAAGGATAGATAACATCCGCAAAAGACCTGGCATTATCGGAGGACGGCCCTGTAAAAAGTCCATCTGAGAGCGGATGAGGCAAACGTAATATGCAAGTACAGTGCCGATTTATTCTATCTGACTACCTCTGCGTGGAAACGATGGTAAGGAAGCACGTAAGTGTCACAGATCGAACCAACACCAGCACAACATGGAAGGCTGAAACTGAATAATTCCGTGTTTTTTCTACAATTATTAGGTTTATCAAGCGGCTTCCCCTATTTCTGTATATACTGTAAATATTTTGGAATTTTTACAACTTCGTGTAGATACGTTTACCAGTTTAAAATTAATAAAGCTTAGCCCCTGCCTCAGTCCGACCCTGAATCTGAAGATTAAAATTAGTCTAGGCTTTTTTTACGCAGTGGGAGTGTAATTAATATTTTTCCTGTGCTCTATCTGTTGCGTTTTAATAATTTAAGTGATGTTCGCTCACTGGAGAAAAGAATAAGCTGGACAGACAAGTTAATAGGCCAATAGAAGTTTGAAGATTGCACCCATCATAGAGAACATGAGAGAAATAGGGCTGAGATGGTAGTCATGTAATAAGGAGACCCTAGTTGATGTGGTAAAATCACAATGATAAATATGTCGACGGTTCCTACGTAAACTGGGACATCTACCAAAAATATATCTTTGTCTTTTTTATACCAACACATGGAAAATACTCTTCTCCGCAACACAAAATTTATAAAAAAAGGTTTCTACTTTTTCATAAAAAATTGGATGAAAAGCGGTCAAATACGAGTACGTCTTAAGTAGATGTCTTAGTTTAGGTATGAACCGTAGATATGTATATCCCAATTATAATAATTTCGTTGTCTGTCCGTCCGTCCGCATGTCCGTCCGTCGTAAAATCATGTAACGTCCGTAACTTCTTTATAGTAATTGCTCCCTTTCTTTTAACTCGTCGCGTCTGCGGATTGTTGTCTGCCGAAAAAACTTTGGATCGATTTTTAACCCTTTTACCGTGAACCAATCCAATATTGGATTTTTCGAAATTTTAAATTTTTTTTAAAAATTGGAATCAATACAAATAAGTAATGACCCCGATGCGTGCAGTAGGCACGAAACCTGATTCAATGAGAAAGGGAGTATAATAAAAACTTGGTTTTTATGGGTTTTTTTTTAAATATTTTTTTATAAAAGTAAATAAATACTTATTCCTTAGGAACCGATATGTAAAAGTACCGTTATTTTTGACAGATTACAGCTGGTTGAGTCTTAATCACTAGACCGTTGATAATATATGATCCTTGAGATTATTCATCTATTTATCGTGCATTTGGTTCTCAATGTGCGCGTCTATTTTCGAGAGGCACATTCGAGAAATACGGTACACCGAACTGATATTCAAATCCTGTTATCTAATAAATCCGATTTGTAAATCATTAAAATGGTGTCAGAAGTGGGATATCAATGAATACAGAATGAGCTGTAAGCTATATTCCTCGAGAGATCCCAAATGGACGTCGACCTCTTGGCAGACTTAAATAATTAAAATGGACAATTTAAGGAGAGATCTCCAGAACATGGAGAGGCACTCCATGTTACGGTCTTTAAGTGGAGTATCTTGGTCCACTTGACGGGCTTTAAATAAGCTATGAAATAATAGAATTATAAACTGGACTATATTATTAAAGCTATACTGAGAATAAAACTGGCAGAAGACAGCGAGGAAGATCTCAAGGAACTTGGTATTCAAACATTGTATGAGTGTCGGTTACATCAACTTGGTTAATAGTAATCAGTAATTGGTAGAAAACATAAAATAGATTATTTAAACGAAATATTACTATAAATTAAGTTGATGCAATCGGTTTTAAGTTCGGTTGGTGGGAGCCGAACAATGGAAAGATATAAAGTCACTACTTTGGCCTGGCAATAAGATGCTCGCCTAGTGAGTTCGAAGTCGGGGGTTCAACTCTCATCCCGACACTATCACCAATACCTAATCTAACAAGTGACGAACCACAGTTATACAGTTATTTAACGTAATATATCATAAAGACTCGATCATTTCATCGATGCTTCCATTCCAATTCTGATGAATCAAGATTAAAAATTGAAATTGTTTGATGGAATGTCAAGAACTATTTTAATGTCTATGGTACAGTCCACTTTTTATTTTCATCACCAGGTGGTATTATCAATAAAGAATTTTAACTTAAACTTTCCCGCCGTTTGCGTGAAGGGATCTGAAAAAAACAATCATAAAATCGTAGGAACAACTCCAGGATATTCTATCAGCTCGTATTTCATTACTTTTCTTGAGTTTTGTTAAAAACTACACAATAGTTACGCCGCACCCACCATATTCGATGGATTTGACCCCTTGTAACTTTTTCTTGTTCCCCTCGATGAAAATAACCATAAAAGAAAAACACTTCGTGACCATATAAGATATTAAGGCAAAATTGCTGACCGAGCTCAAGTCTTTATCAAAAAGGATTAGAAAAAACGTGACATAAGTGTGTTATATCCGAACGAGACTACTTTATGCAATATTGATAAATAAATAAGTAAGTAAGGAACTCAGGGACTCGGGAAACTTTACATGTGCCTATGTATTACGAGTACGCATCTTCTTCTTCTTCCTCAACCTTCATTTCAGGGAAATAAAATAACTCTCGCAGACCAATAGGCAGTAGCGTCTAACCGGTCTGGCAGGTGTGGTGTTTTAATGCCAAACCCTTTCCAAATGAAATTAACCTTAATTCCAAAACAACGAGTACGCATCTCTATTTAAAATACTGAAATATTTTTCGAATTGTACTTTTTTATGATTTTATCGTCGTGGTTCTTTAGTTCTAACTAGGTTACTGAGTTAAAGATCAATGGACCACCCAGTTCCATCCTGGTCATTGAAGCTTAACGTATTGAGTTCAGTCCCCTCCTTCTCATAAACAAACTTCAGAGCGAGTTATGTGGTCCTGTTCCTTTCGAATCTTGATAGGAAATCAAGCGGAAATGCTGACTGCCATACGAGATCCTTTGACGGACCCCATCAGATGCGCGGCCCTTACAGCAGCATAAAGGAACAACAACATAAGCAGAAGCACTTTGGTCTATATTAGAATATAAGGAAATTAATCTTATCCATGCTCCCGAGATCGACGACTGGCTGTCCATGGCGTATCCGGTATTGGAGTGATTTGCCTTGCGGTGGCCATAGCCTGATACTGTGCCTTGATGACGATGATTATGAAGTTACCTCGACAATTTCTTTATTAACCTAACATTAAGTTCCTTCTTAAATATATAAACATTCGTCCACTGTATGACTCTTACGTAGCATAGAAAACAAAATAGTATAGTCCTATTTTTAATCAAATTTACAATATACTTAAAAACTTTCTTTAACCATCGATTTTTAAAATACTATTTCATTCATTAGGGTGTTTAAAAACTAATTTTAAAAATAAAATGGCTATCATTTAAATAGTGAGTATAATATTGAGATTTTGGTCAGCTCTAAAATATTTTCTGCCGGATGTATGTTGTGGCCAGCACATAGCATGATTGATCTGCAAATAATGGCAACTGCTGAAGTTATTTCTAAGCTAACCTAACCACGTATTACATTACATTACATTACATTACATTACAAATATAATTATAAAATAATAAATTATCATACAATAAAATATGTAACTACCCAACTAGGCAGGCCTGTTTTAAGGCAAGTTACATATTTCATTTTCCAATAAGATATAGATTCCAGAGAAATTTCCAATTTATTTCATTTTAAAACACAAAATTTAACTATAAATACTCATTAGTGTAATTAATTAATAATTTAGATTTCAAGTGTATTAGTACATTATAAAAATTTAAATTAGATTAATACAATACAAATATTTTAATTAAATTAATACAATAAAAAGTTAAATTAAATAAATACATTATATTAAATTAATACATTACATGGACTTGGTATTTTAGCTAAAACTAAAACACCTACAAAAATATATTGCAAAATTGAACATTAATTAATCTTTAAACAGTAGTTTTCCAAATAAGATATAAATATTTAAAACGAAGAAGAAGAGAAAAAAAATATAATGATAATACTCATTTTATTAAAGAGTTTTATTTTATAATTTCCATTAATTTCTTTTCAGTGTTTTCTCTACCCATATTGAAAAGAATATTAAATAGGTTTACTCTGAATTTTTTGGTATTACTGCTGGTTTGAATATTTTTACTAAGTGGGTTATATATTCTAGGAGCTTGGAAACTGAATAATCTTTGGCCAAAAGTTGTTTTCATTTTAGGAACCGTTTTATTATATTAGGTCCTTACGTATGAAATTGGCGTTTAGTATGGGAGGAACATAAAGCCGATTTTTTTAATTATAATATATTTATTTAATCAAAGTATGTACCATTGCTATCTATGCACTTTTGCCATCTCATAGGTAGTTCATCGATCCCTTTACTAAAAAAACCATTCGGACGGGAATCAATAAAATCTTTGAAGGCGGTTTGGACTGCCCCATCGGAGTTGAATTTTTTCCTTTGCAAGAAGTTATCCAAATTTCGAAAAAAATGGTAATCTGTTGGGGCAAGGTCCGGAAAGTACGGTGGATGTCTTAGACATTCCAATTGAAGCTCCTCTATTTTGGTAGCCGTCTGTTGTGCAGTGTGTGGTCTAGCGTTATCATGAAGCAGCAGTGGCCTAGAGCGATTAACCAGCCTCGG
>JADDOH010015475.1:0-27114 GCA_016648135.1 Agrypnia vestita
TGTTAGTGGTTTATTCTAATTTAACTAATACTCTGTTATAATATCTAACCACAAAGTTATTGCTTTAAATATTAAAAATATAAATAATTATTATTGGGATTTGTGGTATGTTACGTGTTAATTTTTAAACTTTTATTATCTTTTAAATTGATTTGTCCTAAACAATGGTCACAATAATTCTTAATATTTTAGTGGCGACTTATTTGGGCGTTCATTTTCACTTTAGACTTCTAATAGCTCTGGATCGGTGCCTGCTTGAGGTAGGTACCAACCTAAAATAACGAATACTACATAAATGGCGCCAGCCATTAATGAAATCGCGCCAAAACATTTTTTTATCGCAATATTTTTAAAACTATTATTATTATAAATACGAGTACTGATATTTATTTAGGAACTGAGTTTTAAGGTTTGAAATAGAATAAATATTATTTATTGTGCGAATAATATTTTTTCTTCTGAATGAAGGTTTGAACTTTGTGGTAACATTATTATTAAAATAAAATACAAATCACTTTGTTTTCACCACTTTATTAGAGTAAACAATCTACATGCTTCAAGAACAATGTTCTCTTCTTCAGGATTGATTGTGTCCTAAAATTGAAAAAGATAAATTATGCAAGTGTGTTCCGGTGAAGGCGATGGTGAGGGGAGGGGGGGGGTCGGAACTGTTAATTATGGAATGTCATCTGAAGGGGATGGAATCTTCGTTTATTACAGAATTGATTTTGTGATTGAGTTTGGTCTCTTTTATCTGCTTATTATATATTATTATTGTTTACTTGACTGCTTATTCTATATGTCGCATTATTAACTAAGATTTGATATATTAGATTTTCTTTTCTTTCTTTCTCATTGTTACTTAATTAGATTACACTACCTATACCTATGATTGTAAGTGGTTATCCCTCACCACACACAAGAAACATAATTCTTTTTGGTGAGGTACCTATATATACACACACAAAATATCGATTTGTAAACATTGTCTATGTATGATTGTAAAAAAAATATTAAATATATATATAATATATATATATATATATAATAATATATAATTTAAATTTTTTTTACAATCATACATAGACAATGTTTACAAATCGATATTTTTTGTGTGTATATACGTACCTTTTTATAACACTTTTCCTAATTTCAAGTATTTCTAGATTTGTGGGATCTTAAGTATAACGAATATGTAAAAATTGTAAACCTGTATTAATATTAAATGTATGGTCATATTCTATTAATTTTTTGGAAAATCCAAAATCCTAAGCTAACCTAACCTAACCTAACCTTAATTTCAATTTTTTTTTTACCAATATAAAAATGATCGCAATCGTTACAATTAAGTTTATAAACTCTTGATCTCATGATAGGATCATCATTGTCTTTGTCATTTAATATGTATTTTTCAAATTTGTTAATTATTTATTTAATTTTTATTGAAAGAGTTTTTTGTCAAGCCTTGTTTTTTTATAATTAAAAGAAGTTAGTGAATCACATATCCTAATCATTAAGCAAGTTCTACAAAAAAGTTTTTGAGACATATTTATTTATTTATATTTATTTAAATATATTTATTAACATGGAGTATTCACAAATACACAATTTAAATAGCACAACAAAATCGTGAATTATTTTTACTGGAACACAATTACGAACGACTCCCTCAACAATATAATTTCAAATCCTAAAACTCTAATCTAACCACCAGTGAGACAGGAAAAAAAAACAATAAACAAAAAAAGCGAGAAACGAAATATGAAAAATGATGAGCACATAATAATAAATACAAATATATTTTAAAGCAACACTCTCCCAAACATCGCATTTTTAGTAGTACATATTTGAACTCAAATTGAATATACCAATATTTGTACGCTTCACTAGCTAATTACAAGACCTACTTGATCATAAAATTAAGGTGTTCTCCTGCGATCTCGTATGATATTTCGGAATTAAAAAAGGATGCGACTGTCGTGTTGAATACTTTGCTGGATCCTGATGCTAATCTTTTCCAGTAGTTATGGATAGTTAGTGAATAGTTATATTGTTACTAACTAACCACCACGCCATTTTCATACCGCATATATCTTCTTATGTATACGGTATATGGTATACGGTTGTTAAAGCTTTTACAGGACCTTTCTATAGTATTAATTTGCAAAATTATTCTTTAGGACTCGAAGTTTAACATTGGTGACATATCCTTTCCTATTCTTTTACCCTTTCCCCTCCCCTTGATATATTTTCGATGCAAATCTTTACCGTTTGAATCAAACTTTAGTTTACCCTCATAAATTTATTTTAAACTTAATCCTCAACCCGTTCAATGCCGGGTATGAACAGTTAGTTACCATATATTTGGGGAAAAAAATATCGGAATTAGTTATTTATCTGGCAGAGTATTATGAAATATTAAAATTGGAACAATACGTTAATTATTGTGATTTGAATTTTACGAGATATATATACAAAACTTCGGTTAGATAACAGGGGCGTAGAATCGTCCAATGACAGATGTTTTTATACGATGCAAGTGGCGGCCGAATTTGAACTGAACGATCTCTTAAAAATTAATTTTGTTATTTGTTTTAATCTACTTATATTTGATTAATTACACCTACATGTTTCGGAAAAACCTTTGCATCATCAGGGTGTTTTGTATATGTCAGAATTTCAAAATGAATGATGTATTTTGTTTTGGTTTTCTAAATTATTTAAAAAATTATTTTAAATATTATCGCTGAAGTTCTTTATTAGGTACACAAAATTATTGGAATTTTTTTTTGAATTGGACTAGTAATTAAATCCTAAATCATTATCAAAAACCGTGATCATTTTCTAATAAATGATTTGAAAATTCAGAAAAACCATGATAATTCAGACATCTGTTATCTTTAACTCTTATATTAAAGTTACGGCCGGTTTTTCCAATATAAAACGCTGAATATAAAACGAAAGGTTTTTCCGAAACATGTAGGTGTACTTAATCAAATAAAAGTAGATTAAAACAAATAACAAAATTTATTTTTAATATTTCAATCTATAAAGTTGCTCAACCAATTGAAAAAATGAATAAACTCTGTCAGGTCGGCTCTGGTCAGCGCATCGGAGAGAATAACAAGTAGAGAATTTGCCTATCCCTCCCGTGCACAGGCGTTCGAAAATCAATATATATATATATGAAATCCGTGTTTCAATACCCACCAAGTTTTCTCCACAACCAGCCACAACCACCCACCGGTGGTTATGGTGGTGGACAGCCCTTGGTGTCACATCGAAAATATGCGAGTTTGGTAGGAGTGGCTGTGCGTGGGTGGGAGTGAGCGACGAAAATGTGCTTCCTAGCACATTGTTTCGTTATGGGAATGCCGCAAATGCTTCAGATTGTTTCAAAATAGGCGCGCCGACTGTATCGGTGAGTCTAGAAGGTTCCGGAAAAACCTGCCCTAGAAAGTTCTGGAAGGACAAGGTTCTAGAAAATTCTCGCGTGCAAAGCCGCGCGGGCACAGCTAGTACTTATTATAAATATATACGGATACTGGCGCGACCACACTGTGACATTTATTTTTATTATTTTCTTCACCAGCCCGACATGTGCTCCTTGTCAAGTCCATTAACGACCGCCATGTCAGGTCCGGGCCGCGCCGTCACGATTGCGGGGCGGCCGAACGTCTTATTTGGCAGTAAAACATCGCGCCATGATTGACAAGGGGCGCAGCAAATCGTGGCGGCGTTTTATGGCTGGTAACAGCGACGCGAGGAGCAATTAAAAATTTACCGGCATTTTACGGCGCCCTTTCAAACCACCGAAATCCTTTTAATGGCTGTGTCAATGGGCGAGCTGGCGAACTCGCCTCGGTTATGTAAACCGTGCGACACAGGTCCTTACAATGTTTGGTTAGAGATGTACACAACTGAATATAGTGCTGCCTGCATAGTAGATAGAATAATAGATTAAGAGTCAGCGACCGCTACAATATCAAACCTGAAATATATATATATATTAATATATATATAATATTATGTATATATTTTTCATTTATTTATTTCGTATTATATATATATTATGTATATATATATATATATATATATATACATACACTAGACATATAATAAGGAAAAAATATTGATTGTATTATTTATATAAACCTACTTATATTATTTGATTAATTATACCTACATGTTTCAGAAATACCTTTCCATCGTTAGTTATATATATATTATTACTGAAGTTCTTGATTACTCGCAATTATGAGAAAAAAATTTAGAATTGGACTAGTAGTTAAATTTAATTGATTATTAATAATATTTTGTTTACTAATTTCTATTTACAATTTCAATTTCTGAAACATGGAGGTGTAATTAATCAAATAATATAAGTAGATTTATACAAATAATACAATCAACATTTTTTAAAATATCAATCTACAATGTTGCTGAATCAATTGACAAAACATAATAATGATTTTTATAAAAAATTAAATCTATGTTATTTCATTTTAACCCGGGAGTAGTGGCGTAATGAGGGTTTCCCTCATCAAAATTTTAAAGCGTTTGGCACGTAAAGAAAGCGTAATAATTGTTGTTTCCACTCTACCTATACTTTCTGACCATTCCTCTGGGATGATAGAACCATTAAATTTAGAACTCAAGCTATCTGCATCGCCTTGCAGCCATGAGGGATTCCCTCATTGAGCCAATAACGACGTAAGTATCTATTTCCGACGCAATTTAAAAAAACATTTGTATAAGTTTTGATTTATGACCAAAATGATCAATTTATATATGCAACCTTTTTTATATATAGTATTTTTAATTAAATTAATATTTTTCCCGATATATTATATGAAGATTTTCTGATTTTTACCTCTCTACGAGTGTTGACGGAAAAGTTTTTAGCGAAAAACCAAAAACTTTTTTGTGCATTTGTTGATCTGCAAAAGGCTTATGATAGAGTTATAAGAAGAAGGTTATGGAAGGTACTCTCTGGTTATAAGGTGAACAGTAAACTTATACACGCAGTTGCATCCCTTTACGAAAGGAGTACTGCGTGTGTAAGAATCAATGGATCATTCACACCATGGCTTGATATAACAAAAGGTGTCAAACAGGGTTGCGTAATGTCTCCTTGTATATGGATAATTGCTGGCTGTTCAACTTGTAAATGGATAATTGTGTGAAAAAACTGAAATGTATGAATGTAGGAGCGAAAATGAGTAATTTGATTGTATGCTGTTTACTGTACGCGGATGATGCAGTATTAATGACAAATAGCGAACAAGACTTACAAAGTCTAGTAAGCAGGATGCATGATGTATGCAAGGAAAGTGACCTTATTATGAATGTAAAGAAGTCCAAAGTGATGATATTCAAGAAAGAGGAAAGTAAGACAATGTGTGAAATACTAGTAGGCAATGAATGTTTAGAACAAGTAGATGAGTTTGTGTACTTGGGAAGTATGTTTGATAGAAGAGGGAATATTGAGAAAGATATAGAAAGGGGAGTAACTGCCGGGAACAGGGTGAACGGTGCTTTGAATGCAATAATTTCTAATAGAAATATGTCTACCGAGGCAAAACTAGTGGTACATAATGGAGTTCTGGTACCGACACTAATGTATGTAAGTGAAGTCTGGAGCTGGCAAAAGAGGAACGAAAGTAGATTGAATGCAGTGGAGATGAGATCCCTTAGACGTATGCGTACGTGTGGCAAATCCATGTATGATAGAGTAAAGAATGAAGATATTAGGAATGAATGTAAAGCTGATCGTAGCATAATGCATACAATAAAAATAGAGTCGCTCAGGTGGTTTGGGCGTGTTGAGCGAATGAATAAGGAAAGAATGGTAAGAAAGATATATAATGCAAGTGTTGACGGCGCCAGAAAGAGAGGGCGACCATGGAAGATGTGGTATGACCAAATTAACCAGATACTGGAAGATGGTCCTGTTAGAAGCCTGAACAACCGTCGAGCTTGCATGCGAAGATGTATGAATGTAGATGAAGCGAAATTTGTATGTCAGGACAGAACAGTATGGCGCTCTATCCTCTTTTCCTACCTTGCCTACGGGGAAACGGCGTGATGGTAAGTTAGTTAGTTTTAGATTGATGAGGATTTACAGCCATCAACCTTTCGACAAATGGTAAACCTGACAAATTTAGATGATGCAGTCGGCACTATCCCTTCATGGCTGGAAGAAGAAAATTTTATTAACTCTATCGATTCCAACAGTGACCGACCGAGTGAGCGATTCGGTGACATATTCAATTTGACCAAAGGGGCCGTTGATAGATGTTGATGAGATGAAAGGTTCATAGACCAGGAAGAGTAATAGATGGCCTCAAACCGATTTAGATTCCCCTTTGAAAGTTGCTGGTATCAATGGAAAAATAATATTTGCCAACAGTTTTGAAATCAGTCAATAGCGTCGATTTTTTAAGGAGGCTGGGTATTCAGTTGATAAAATTTTAATCAACCATAATTATTTATCGTCAGATCTTCGCCTGGTAATGGAGAAAACTATTGGCATTAGTTAATCCCTAGATAATTAACACAATCTTCATGGAATATGTTCGAATCTGCCCTAGAAGATAAAAAGCTGAACCAAAAAAGGATGTAAATTGAATTGAATGATGTAATGGTGAAAAACCACTGTGCAACGAACATGTCAAATGTTTTAGTTCCATAAGTTTAGAAAATAATACTCTGGAAGAAGTCAACGAAAGATATATTTTTTTTGTTATTTGAATTACTTTAATTTTTTTATGGAAAGTAACTGAGTTGAAAAAATTGTTTTTCTTTATTTTTTTAAATTTCATTTTTGAGTAATTTTCTTCCAAATTTGGTAATAAATTTTGACATTTATGATGAAAAGGTGTTTAGTTTATCATACTTAAAAATTATTCTATTAAAAGCAAATGTAACAAAATAGTGTCCAATTAAAGAAGCATGAGAGAAACCCTCTCCGCGCCACTAACGGAGTAGGTCCTGGGGATGCCACTGCTCCCGGGTTAATGACATTATACTCCCCATAATATGAGCAAATAGCTCAAGCTTATGGGAGGAGTATTTACAGGCCAAATTAAAGTACAAAAGCAGAAACAATTTAGTAGTAATTTTTATTATACAAAATTTATTATAAATATTTATTATTTAAGATATGTGAGCAGTGTTACAATACATCGTTGTCCAAAATCAAGGATTTGACTTCTTTCCTAAGCCGTTCGTATTTTGGAATGTTTCTTTCTACAAATTTGTTTTGCTACAACAATGTATTGTACCATTTAACTCCCAAGTATGTATATAATGATGTTGTGCCATGGTGGTTCTTAAAGTTGGTATATTTTTTTGGCCTTTTGTTCTATATCTATTACTACCAGCCACCGTAGCTGTGATTTCTCGATAAATGACAATAATGGTTCCACTTCGAGACTTTCTCTAATTTGCGTGTTTCTGATTCTGTCCCTTCTGGTAACTCCTACTATTTCTCAAAGAAATTCCATCTTGGTGGACTGTAGCCTTGAGCGGGTTCTTTCGGTCAAGATCCAGTGCTCGTGGCCGTACACTAGGGTTGGCCTGAAAACTGATTTGTATACTGCCAACTTTGCTCGCTGGCTGAGCTCCGCTTTTCTAAGTACGGGATAATATCGGGATCGTGCTACCTGGCTTGTGGCTCCAATCTCCTGTCCAATTCACTTTCTTCGCTCTGCATCCTGGGATGTTACTAAATTGAATTATTCAAAAATAATAATTGAAATGCTGACGTGTTATTTTATCGGATATTGTGCATATGCTAGTGACATCTATTGGTATTTTAAATTTGACGTTTAAGCTTTGAGGTTAATGGCATTCGAATACTGGTTGTAGGAACATATTAGGTCGTAGATTTTATTCTATGTATAGCAAATTGTCGTGTATATTATAGATCAATAACACTACTAATGAATACTGTAATATAATATACTATAATAAATAGTTATAATATAATATTAGTTCAGTTCTAACTTTAAATATAATCTGGAGGTTCAATTTTCACACAATCTTCGCAGTAAATCTGTCTGTATTTCGGCAATAATGCGTGGAATATTAGCTTCCACGTGCTCAATTGTTTCTGATTTATCGGCAAAGACATGCAACTTTACATATCCTCAGAGAAAATAATTAAATGACATCAAATCGCAAAAAAACTGGCAGTTAAACTCATAATTAGAAATGTATTATATAAAATTCAGACCAGTGTTTAATGTATAAGTATGTCATTTATTTATTAATTTATTCATTACTAAATTCAGTATTACCGCTCGATACTTATAAAATACAAACTTTAAAAAAATATATCATTGATCTACTTAATTGTACCAACTTAGCTGATCTAATTTGATTACCTAAAAACGCATGATACAACAATTCTGCGAGCAATGAAATCGGTTCGGTGAACTTGATTCGAGAATCATTCCCAGCCTCTCCTTTGTCGGTCTTTGTTTATCTTGATTCGTCTAATCATCTCATGTGAACATCATCCAGGCCAACAAAACAAAGCATTACTGCCCAGGGCCGGACTGGCGCTGACATGGCAACCAACATTGGGTACCGTGTCAGTGCTACCCTGCTTTGGGTACATATTAATAACATTTCCCGTATATTCGGCCCGATTCTGAAAATAACAATGTCTGGATCTTTAAGATCTTTATCCCAACACTTAATAGACGATAATAATAATTAAAAATGTCCAGAGCGGATTTTGCTATTCTACGGCTCAAATACACTGTATTAAAATATGACATAAGAAAGATTGTTTCTTACAAACGTATTAATTTCTTCATCCACAGCGTCCAGATGAAATATCATGGCTAAACTTGTCATAACCGTGTTCGGCGTTACTGCGTATTCAAATCTTCCCATCCTGACATTTGACAGATAAGTCTGGATCTTTAAGATCTTTATCCCAACACTTAATAGACGATAATAAGCTTTACGTCGGTGTTTGTTTCTGTAAGTTTCTACATGAGATAGATATAGAGGGAGGGAGAAAGATGTAAATTGTTATCTGTCAAATGTCAAGATGGGAAAATTTGAATACGCAGTAACGCGGTCAAGTTTAGCCATGATATTTCATCTGGACGCTGTAGATGAAGAAATTAATACGTTTGTAAGAAACAATCTTTCTTATATCATCTTTTAATACAGTGTATTTGAGCCGTTGAATTACAAAATCCGCTCTGGACATTTTTGATTTTTATTATCGTCTATTAAGTGTTGGGATAAAGATCTTAAAGATCCAGACATTGTTATTTTCAGAATACGGATGATTATCTTTATTATATTATCTATATATAATATAAAATACCTATAAAAATTGTCACGTATCGTGGCTAGGAAAGAATGAATGAAAACACTAGAAATTAACTAGCGATTTATGAATTAATGATTATCTAACTATTCAATGTACAAAATCACTTAAAACGAATTAAAATTATCGCTCTTCTTTAAATCACACTTCTTCGCAATATATCACTCATTAATGAACACTTTATTATTGCTAAGTAATGCGTATTTAACATTAACAAGAAAATTCCATCCAATTTTTGCACGTATTATTTATCGCTTATTTATTTCACCAATTAAGTACTTCGTTCGATATCTGTTGCTTCGCAATTCACGACTGACCACCCTGTGCGGCGTCTTGCGAATTACGCGTACTTCGCGAAGCACGCGAAATACACTGAATCGAACTGTCAAACACGACAACTAAACTCGCGCCGCGGCTCCGTTTAATTAATATTTATACATAAATGCTGATATTTTCGTACTTCCTTGATTATTATAGTGTTTAGGAGAAGTTTCTCGTTGCTTCTCGATTGAATCAGGCGTTTCTAGACGTTTGTGGACATTTCTTGAATATTGTACATTGTATCATTTGTAGACCGAAAATAGCGGACGTTTGAATTTAAAATAACGCTTTTTAGGGGAACGTTCGGATTTATTACACCAATTAAAAAAAACTAAGTCACCTAAAGATAAAATCCTATGACATAGACTAGATAATTATATATAGAATAATCACTAGATATTTCAAGTTGATCGATTCAGTGGTTACCGAGATACTTTGGTCACCGATTCTTAATACATGGTTTCGAATAAAACGTGTTTGAAAATTGAGTAATGAATAAATCGCGAAATTCTTCAACTTACATAAAATCATCGATTCCAGGTCCATTATTGTATAAGTCCTCCGCCTTGCTTTGAATTCCCATGTCATCGAGCACTCTTCACCAACATAATAAAAATATGTCTAACGTCTCTATTATGAAAGAGCCCAGCTGGCAGCTACCTGCGTGTAGCGCGGCGCCGTGTAGCGCAGCGCGTGATCAACAAAGAGATGCAACTATTATCAGCTATTTCTGTGTTATTTTATTGAATTTTCGCTTGAAATTTTCAAAAGAAGTTCGTAAGACTTCAAGCTTGAAGAAAATGCAAAAATTTAAAAATAGATTTTTTCGAAATATCTAGGTAATTATAATAAAATGAAATTATTTTTCGGACATTGTATTTATTTACTCAACATACATTATTTTCCATTTCTTTTCTTGTCTGTATTGTTAAATATTTTTGTGAACAAAAATAAAATAATGTCGAATCATTTAGCTTTTTGAAGCCCGAGTGCAGCCCTGTTATTAATTACCGGGCACGAAGAGTACCACGGCTAATCACTACCTATCTAAATATTTTCTAATTCTTCTTCTTCTTCAATGGGACTATAGCCTATATCGATCATTAGTCTTCTAAATGCCCCGATTCTCGGTGACTGTCTTCCCGACCTCAATATTTACTTTATCGGACCATTATTATTACTCATCCTTTGATTTAAGCTATAGAAACATTCCAGGAAATTTCGCGTAAAACGAAACCGCATAAATCTGGGCGCAGAACGCACACAAAAATGGAAGATAGATTCCAGAAAATTAAAATCCACTAAAACGAGAATTAAAATTCATAAAAAGTAACCCATAAAAACCACGTTTTTACTATAATCCCTTTTTTTGTAAAATATAATAATAATTAAAGACGAATTAAAACATATAACATAACACTAAACTTACAGAAATTTAATATATTTCTAAAATATCAGATGTTTTGAGATATCAAGATTTTGATAGATTCAATTATCATCAATATCGTACCTTATGAATTTCCAGCGTCAAATGATTTAGTCAGAATCAGATTTGAGTAATGTAGAATTCTTCAAAACTAAGCAGAAATCTAAAAGAAATAAATGATTATTTGATTTTTTCCCAAAAAACCCAATTTTGCTGTCATCTGTAAACCAATTGTTTTGTAAATTTTCGAAATTCGTAGTGATGTACCTATTGCACCGATGGAGTAATTCAAATTTAGAAAATATTCCGCGACGTTATCGGGCCGCCGCGCCGTTGCTAATCAAACTTTTCTAATGTTTCCAATTTGAAAAAACCAATAAAATTTCTAAAAATCCGAAATTATACTATAATTATTAAATTTTTTAACGAAAATTTGATAGACCTTCTTGATCGTCGCCACGAGTCTGCTTGCCAAGTTTCAGCTCGATTGGATCACGGGAAAAGGGTCAAAAATCGATCCAAAGTTTTTGTTGACGGCAAGCAAGCAGACGCCACGAGTTAATATAAAGGGAGTAATAAAATAGGGAGATCGGTTTTAAAAAATCGCGAAAATAGATTGTATGACATAGACGTACAAATAAGAATATCAATACAAGAAAAAAAATTTTTTCAATATGTAGCTTTATTATTTCAAAATATTTTTTTTATTCCATCATTCAACAGGGAGACACAATCGCTTGGCAAGACAAAATAAAAATAAAATATTTAAATGTCTCCCACAATTAAAGGATAACACAGATACAACATAACCATAGATAAGTCAATTTAACAATGACAGATAAAACGACTTTACAGTTTCATCCAACCGATTGTTCCCAATTTAACTTTAAGATAAACACAAAAGGGCTCGTAATGAATAGAATATAACACGTACATTATTTAAAACAGAATTGTAATTTTAATATTCATCCTCTTCACTGCTAAATCCTAATCGCTCGCTGTCCCCGGTCCAAAATACATATTGAATTTCCGCAGGGAACCCTTAAAGCAGTCTTGTTCAAAAGTGTAGACATAGTCGTAAAAAACTTTTTGTTTATTTAAAAGATTAAAAAAACTGATCACGATTAAAATGATCCAAAAAAATTCTTCAAAAAGAGAAAAATAATTTTGTGGTAAAACTAAAACCACCTTTGTATTGAAAAATATCAAACATGTTTCAGAGCTCATGGTCCATTTTGATTGTCTATACATCGACTTTTGATTTTTAATTTGTTAGTATACAATGTATCCTGACGAAGGGGCCATGGGCTCTGAAACATGTAGATATGTTTTAATAGAAAAGTGTTGAAAATAAAGTTTATTTAATTCTTTATATAAGCAACATATAAATTCATTTTTATTATTATAAAAAAAATCGGTTGTCTGCTTATTTATTTATGATAAACAATTATTATCTTTGTACACTTATATAGAAGGCAATGTAATTAAACCCGATCGTTTGTTCCGGGGAAATTCTGGCTATGTTTTTTTTAAATGTGAGGCAAGAGAGTGGCCAATTAAGGGTTGTCTTTAGGGTTGGCACAAAATGACTACTATCGTTAGATTCATATCTCGCAGTAGATTCTGTAATCTGTAACTATTTTTTTATTAATCTCTCCGTGCAAATTTAACAGTACGTTCATATGGATCGGTTGTTTTCTAGGTTATTAGCCAATTGAAGAATTTCAGACATATTTTTCAAAGAATATCCATTTCTGTAACGTCATGGTCATGCTACTTTTATGATTTATTTCATGGTTTTACTTACTACATTAATCAATCCTTATTCGTTCATTTCTCAGTTCTTCATTACATAACCCTTCAATGCCACCGAATTTATAATATTCAAATCCTTGTCCAATTGCAAAATGTTTATTCTCAGCCGCGCAAAAGTGAAACCGCGTAAAAGGAATTCGAGTAAATCGAGGGAAGTATATATTATCATAATAATAACTTGAGGGCTTATTTATAAAGAAGTATCATGGGAAACTTGCGCAATGATCATTGAGTCAATAAACGATATGATACGCAATCGTTTAGGTATGAGTCATATATGACGAGACGTGGATTTATTATTATACTGTCGCAATAACATAATAAGATGGTCAATAACTCATTTTTCTAAATTAACTTTGTTACATAACACGCGACCGGTTTCGGAGTGTTCACTTCTTCGCCACAGAAGAATAAAATTACCTAACTATTTATTAATTATTAATTTTAATTGATTAATAACTTTTTATAAATCACCTGGAGTATCACTTTACGCCGGCCGCACACTGGATGCGTTTTCGTACGAAATTGAGTAGTACGTATACGTACGAATACGCAAGTACATTCCTAACCTTCGAAGTAGTATTGAGCATCGCACACTGCACACAATTTAGTAGTGCGTGTACGCACGTATAGATATGACGTCCGACACGATCCGGATTTGTTCGGAAATTTTTGCGATTTCGTACGACGGATATTGAAAATTTTGTCAATTTTACACGCGACCACAAATGTTTGTGGGACCAAAGTGATTCAACTACGTTACCATCAGCGCAGATCATGGCGGAGAATCTCTAAAGAACTAAAAAAATACCTGTAAGTTAAATAATTTGGTTTAATGAAGGTGAGGTATAATTAATAATTAAGTAGTTCGAACAAAAAAACTTTTAAATATTTCTCTGACGTTACGAGCTTTCGTTGCACTTCGATTCTTCCCAGCATTTGTGAATCTATTAGATAGATAGTCATGAAATTTGTCAGTATTTAAGTCTGCCATAATAGAGTTTTCCAGAAGATGCAGATTATTCATTTGGCACAAACGTCACTGGAGAAATGTCAAAGTAACTGATCGTGACAACGCAAGACGCAATCAATGTGCGCGCTCCAATACGTACGAAAATAGTCGTACGAATACGTACGTAATAATTCGTATCCAAAGTGCGGCCGGCTTTACGTCTACCGCTTATATCCATGGCTTAAATATCCATGGCTTATTTCGGTAAACAAATTAATTTTGGAATGGGGGATGGCTACTTTTGCGGTGGGGATAATTGACAAGTAATTGACACCGAAATGGGGAATATATCAAAAATAACCAATTATTTTACCATCGTGCTGTCCCCTCGCTGTCCCTCTCCCGCTGTAATCCCTCTCTGCCTTGAATCTATATGTATGAGTCTTAGTACTGTCTCTCTTGCTCTTGTACTGTATCCATGTCCTTTGTAACCTGTATACATAAATCTTTGTATCTTGTATATCTATACTACCATGTAACTGAATTGAATATACTAATAAAGATTTTATTTCTGCGAGAGTGGGACGGTGATTGGGCTTTGCTTACATCTTCCTGCTGGGCCGCCCTATACACGGTCCAGCATGGAGATAGCTATTAGAGTAAAAAACTGTCAACCAGGCGACGCATGAGAAGGACCGATATGTCAGCGTAAGCTCATAAAACGGTCCTGGGAAAGTGGTGAGTACCGAATCACTGTTTCCTTGCACGGGTAGGCAGAGAGAATGGAGCGCAACACTCGTCTATCCTGACATCTGTTTACCTGGTCATCCCAAGTGTTCTCGTGCCATCTAGGCCTCGCTCCAGGAAACAACCAAGTTAGTCATATTTTCATAACACGAGCTTTTAGCTTGATTTGGAAATATTAAGAAAATTGTTGCGACACGTACTCCGTGTCCATTTCTATATGTGGGGTATAAAGTCAAGAACAGCAATATCCAAAAAAAAATGCAGTCATCGAAAATTACTAATTTATAATGTACTGAATTCTAGATTTTATAGGAAACATGATTTTGAAGGGATATATACGTGAAATCTAGAATTTATTATATTGTAAATTAGTAATCCTCGCATTCAGACTGCATTCATAATAATTTTTATTTTTTTGGATATTGCTACATTTGCTTTTATACCCCACAAATATTAAAATATATATCTTTCTTACCTTCTCTCGTTCTTCACTCGTAATCCTCGTCCGGCGCGTGCAGTGAGTACATTGAAGCAATGACATTTACGTTATCATATATTTAAAAAAAACGAAATTTAATATCTATTTATGTGACAGAATATTATGTGTATTAAATTCTGAACAATATTATCATATATTACGAGTTACAAATTTATTTCGATTTTTCTTCTAAATATATGTCTGTGTAAAAGTCACTCTTCAACGTATTCAATGCACCCTCCTGCTACACGTACATAAAAAACCACAGATTTTTTCAAATATTGTCATATGTAAGTAAGTATATACCTAAGTAAGGTATATTTTCTTTCTGCATTTCAGAATTCATATTAGACCAACAATTACATATTAAAAATTTTTTTTCAACGCCCGTACAAAGGCTCGGTCCCGACCGCTCCAGAATAGTTTTATATTTTACCACTTTCATTATTTTAAAATATTTCTCGAAACGTTCGCAAAAGCGGTGAGTCCTTATAATATAATATTCCTTTTAACTTATATATTATGATATTATTTCGAATAATTAAACATATCTACTAATATACGCCTGAAAATTTTTCAATTTTTAACTTTTCAGCGGCATATATTTTTAAGATCGTATAAAGATTACTATCCACTTTTCTCATATATAAATTAACTTCGTCTCTGTGAGACTTCTATAAATTTATCCTTGATTAATTAATCATCACTCTGGGGACAAAATCCAGTAACTGTGTTTTTAGAACACACTTTAATATAAAAATATTTTAACGAGATGTTACAGATCAACTTGGACCACAACCGATGTCCTTATATTTATGACTAATTAAGAAATGTAGTCTTCATGGGACTGGAAGGCCCTTCCTACATGGACCCACCAGATCAAAGAAGATATTGGCTAATTGCAAAGGAAATACGGCCTCCTGAGAAATGTTAAAGAGAATCACAAGGCAAGATTTTCAGATAGGCAAAAGTGCTTCAACGTTTATCAATTGAGGAACTTGCATCAAAAGCGAGGCAGATCCAAATTTTGGACGTTACTCTTTTGACTCCCTTTATATTAATTAACTCGTGGCGTCTGCTTGCTTGCTTGCCGGCAAAAAAAACTTTGGATCGATTTTTGACCCTTTTCCCGTGATCCGATCGAGCTGAAACTTGGCAAGTAGACTCGTGGCAACGATCAAGAAGATCTATCAAATTTTCGTTTAAAAAAATTAATAATTATAGTATAATTTCGGATTTTTAGAAATTTTATTGGTTTTTTCAAATTGGAATCATTACAAAAGTTGGATTACTAGCAACGGCGGCCCGATAACGTCGCGGAATATTTTCTAAATTTGAATTACTCCGTCGGTATACATAAAAGGTACTTCACTACGAATTTCAAATATATAAATTGACTGACAAATGTTTTTAGAATTTAATCTTCAAAGCATGAAGTGTCTTATCAAAGCTCAAAACATTTGACATTTTAGAAATATATTAAATTACTGTGAGTTTAGTGTTATGTTATATGTTTTAATTCGTCTTTAATTGTTGTTATATTTTACAAAGAAAGGGAGTATAATAAAAACTTACTTTTTTTCCATTCTGCAATGGTGCTCAGTATTTCGAATTACGCCACTGACCATAAAACTAATAAAAATTACACTTTAGAGCAAAACGGGAGCAGATTCAATCTTTCAAAATTCTCCATAATTCTAAAACTTAATTATTCACCAATCAATATATTATAGATGTTTCACAGAGACGAAATTATATTTTTATGGGAAAGTAGGTATGGACCTATAGGGCTTACGACCTCTCGTACGACTGGCTTAAGTGTTCACTTTACACAACGTAACGTTCACCATTTCCACCATGTCTATTACCATGTCTATTAAATTTTTGGAAGTTATATATATTTAAATTATACGACATGTTCCGTATATGTTTTGCTACCATCCTTAAAAGCGACCGGCATCCAAAGCTTTTTCATTCCCCTTAAATGACCACAGATGTCACTAACGAGACATCTATTTTATGATTTTTGGAATCTTTTTAGCAATATCCTTTACATGTGTAATGAGATTCTTCCGAATTATAATCTATATCTTTAATCTTCCATCTATAATATATTGCCTTTAATAATGTCCCTGTGACAAAAATCCAGTACTGTTCTGAAAAATTTGGACAAACTCAAAATATTCATAATTATTTACCTTAAAAATTATATTAGGACGTATTAAAATACAGCACTTTATTAAAGTGTACATTTTTAAAATATTAGTACCTACATATAAAGATTAATTTGTTGTCCTTTTTTTACCCAAATTTTTAAAAATCTCTGGTTCCCTTTTGATTCAAGGTCCTCAAATTAAAAACTTAAATATTTATGTTTTTCTTTCAATGATTTCGGTTTTGTTAATCAGTCAGTTCAGTAGGCTTCGACTCCTGTACGAATATATCCACATTGAACATTAAAAACAAATAATATATTTTTTAATGAATACCCATTTTAATGAATATCCAAGACGAATAGGAATGAGCTGGGCTGCTTTTGGCAAATTCAAACATATCTTCGAGAACAAAGAGATCCCAATTAGCCTAAAAAGAAAAGCCTTTGAATCATGCATACTGCCAGTGATGACGTATGGAGTGGAGACTATGGCCCTTACAAAGAAAAGTGTAGAAAAGCTCAAATGCACGCAACGATCCATGGAGAGATCCATGCTTAGAGTGAGCCTAAGAGAATTAGAAATGACGAAATTAGGCGCAGAACTAGAGTAGTGGATATCATGGATCGTGTAGCGAAGCTAAAACGGCAATGGGCAGGACATGTTGCATGGCAGGACGTTACAAGATGGTCTCCCAGAGTTCTGAAATGGAGACCTTGGGAGAATAAAAGAGGCATCGGAAGACCTCAAAAGAGATGGGCCGATGATACAGCCGCTGTGGGGGGAAAGAAATGGCTACAATTAGCAAACAACAAGGAAGGATGGAAAGAGAAGGAAGAGGCCTATATCCAGCAGTGGAGAGACGAAGGCTGATGAAGAAGAAGAAGAAAAAGATAATTTTTAATAAATGGAGAAAAGTAGGTATTATATAAAAATGTCCTCACATTGTCGGTGACTTTTTCATGTAAGATATACATTCAGAGAAATATTCATCATGTGTTTATTGACATACGTAAACATATCACTTGAGCATTTCATCTGAGGAGAGATTTTTTTCATTATTATTCGTAACATTATACGCAATCCAAAAGGATAGGATCCGCTTCGAGTCTGTAAAAATACTGAGGATGCGGAGGCTCCAAGATGAGCCGACAGCTCTCATTCTGTTTCTCAACCATTCTGACTTCACCGATTTTAAACCATTTCACATCGGTCATAGCTTAATGGTTAAATTGTATCTTTCTCAAGTAATTGTTTTAAAATCCAACATTTGTGATACGAAATAACAACTGGTAAGAAATACATTACTCAATATAAATTATTAAGTTGTAGAAACTTAAAGAGTAAGACATATATTTTTCTGTGTATAGTTTTCTGGGATATTCTGCCGTGTGTATGTGACCTCTCTGGCCAACGTTTCGGATCCCATTGCAGGGTCCATCATCAGGGCTGATGTCCGACATCAGCCACTGTCACGGTGCCACGGTCACATACACATGGCAGAATATCCCAGAAAACTATACACAGAAGATTCTGAACGGCCGTGAAAACCTACGGACATTTTTAACATATATTTTTTTTTGTAATTACATCTTTGCCCTTTTCCCTCACTCTATTCTCTATATTAAACTAGTCTGCGCGGAGGTGCAAGATTCGCCAAATCATCGTCAAAGAACTGAAACAGGGCAAGAACTGAAACTACACAAAATAATAAGTGAAAAAACAGATGGAACCGTGATGAACCATTGAAGATACATCATCATTGATCATGAACCATGAATCGTTGTATGATAAACCAGAATTTTAGCCTATACTCATGATCGCTGGACGATGGACACGTTCAGAGAATGCCTCTTTCCAAGTGTGCGACCATGGAGAAGACCTCGAAGATAATGAAACAATAATTTTGAGAAAGAAGCGCGAAAACTTTACTTCGTGTCTAGAGGACTGACTAATTATCGATTTATCTATTTATTTTCTATACAATTTTTTTTTGAACATCACTAGCGCCACAAAATTAAGGCTGGTCGCCGTTTTTTTTACGAAAATGAGGGTATTTATTATTTTTTTATATCACAATGTATATTCTAGACTGCAATTTTTTTAGAGAAACGACATGGATAGAACCTAACGAACGTAATTAAAAACAGAATGCCCTTGGCAGCGGCCTCATTTACTGGCACATTTCATACTTTGGAATTATTATTTTTAAATAATAATTGAGGTGTTTTTATTTTAAAAAAAACTAACTTTTATTTAGTGAGTAAAGCCTCAAAATACGGGAATAAATAGATTATAATGTTAAAAATCATCTCCCTATATAAATAAAAAGCATTTTAAAATCAACAAAAAATGTAAAAATTTCTTGCAACTTTAAAACACTATAACATTATTAATATTGAATATTTCTTAATTCGCTAAGTACGGATTCTAGATAATGAAGTATACTTTATATGTATTAAAAACATATTACGCGTACATATAAATATTAATTAAAACTTTGCGCCGCCTAGGACATTAAAAACGAGTTTTTTGGCCGCGGCCTGTCGAATAATACTTATAAATAATTTTCAGTTTATTACTTTTATATAAGAAAATAAGTTCTATCTAAGTTATTGCTCTAAAAAAATTGCATTCTATTCTACAATATGCATTCTGATATAAATGAATAATAAAAACCTATATTTTCGTAAAAAAAAAAAAACGCCGAAATATGCATTTGCAGTGAGTTTCCAGCCTGAAAGAGACGTTTGTCTGTAGGATTCATTTTTACAATTATTATTACAACATTATTACATTTTACATTTACATTTCACAATTAATTTTACAATGTTATTACGTTTCATTTTTGAACATCACAAATAATAACATGATACACATCAATTCATACATTTGTTCATAGATAGGCCATGTCGTTTGACATCAAGCAGCTTCTGAATTCCACCACCGATTTTAGAGTCGACAGGTATGCTGGAAAGGCGCCTTGCAGTTCTTTCAATAGCGTGGGCACCAAATATTCTAGTGTTCTCATTCTATATTTCTTTGTTACTCTTGGAAGGTAGACTGCATTATTGAAAACTATTAATTGTAGTCATGTAGCGATGATGTAAACCTGCGTTACATTGTAAACGATAAATGGGATCCTTCTGGGGAAATCAAATCAGCTCATGCGGCCTCTATCCGCTTGGCAGATATGATTTGCAAGAGTGATCTAAACCTCAGACTAAAAATGCGAACGGTCAGATGTATCTGTTCTCAGTACTACTTTATGGAACGGGAGCATATACGCTCACCGAAGATAACGCGTCTTGAAGCATTTGAGATGTGCATCTAAGGAAGAATATTCAAAATAACCTGGGTGGATACAATTCGAATCGAGATGTTATGGTTTGGATGAAAAATGAAAAATTAGTGTTAAAAACATCTCGAACGTGTAATGAGAAGTCCAGAGAAGAATGAGATCTTGAACCATGTATAGTCTCTTCAAATATTTGAAAAAATTTTGATTTAGAACCCTACAATATTTTTAAAAAAACTTAGTAATGTAAGGATGTTCTTACGGTGAAATTGGTGAACGTAGGTTCATACAGGTTGTAAGTCCTGCGGCACCCTATAAAGTCCTCCATACACGTTTTCCATATAAATAGCTTCGTCCCTGTGAGACTATAATTTATCTTAGTTAATAATTATCCCTCTGTGGATGAAACCCTTTAATTTTATTCTCAGAATTACTGGGTTTTAAATGTACACTGGTTTATAAAAGGAATTAATGAATTGAATATAATAATTTTCAGGCATATTCTAGTATATATGTTAAATAATTCGAAAGAATATAATTTTTTTTTAATAGAGATGTGAACACGTAATACGTGTCACATCAATATTCTTACTATTTTAAAATTAAGCTAAACGCTTGTGCTATGAAAGTAGGACTAACTTGATCTGGAGTGAGATTCGAACCTGCGACCTTTGGATCACAAGGCGAGAGCCCTATCCACAAGACCAACAAGGTACTCATAATCATATATAGGTGTACATATGTACATTGAAAAAATATTGCTTAATATCTACTCTTTTTATTGTATAGTTGTCTCTAGTATAGTCCATTCGAATATATTCAAAAAACTGAATTAGAACATACTAAATACACAACATTAAAAAAAATATAATTTATGATGTTTTTTTTAATTTTTTTATTTAAAATGAAATGGAAACCTAAGAGTGGGTAACATTTTTACATGATTCAATATAAGAAATAATATTAATATAATTTAGATACAAAGTCATTTTTTTATAGTTGGCCGAGTTTTAATATTTTTGTCACATCTGTTTTGAATTTGTCAATTGTCAGTTGTTTGGTCTGTTGTGGCAGGTCATTGTATAGTTTTAGTCCGTTGCGGTGGAATTGGTGAACGTTGCATTGTGTAAAGTGATCACGTAAGCAACCTCATATAGCTCACAAGCCCTGTATGAGGTTGCTTAAAGACTTCCATATAAACAGCTTCGTCTCTGTGAGACTTTAATTTAAAAAACTTATAGTACCCTCAATGTCTCACAACGCATACTTTGCAAGATGGCAGTCTTGCGGTCGGGGCGCGAGCGATGCACGTGTGGTTTTCAATTTAAAAGGCTGTTGGGTCCGGCTTAAAAACGAATTTAAGATAAAATTATTAATCTGTGGGGTTTTTGAGAAGTGCTGCTGCGTCGCGGCGGTACTTTTCAAGTGGCCGGTCCATATGCCGCAGATGACTGTGACGGCTTCCACCCGCCACGTCTCCCGCGGGAGAAACCCGATACTGCAGTTCAGACGTACGTACACATGATACGTACACCTACCGATCTCTGGTGAGCTTGGTACCATGCTCGGAAAACTAAAATTGCCGGATCGAGGAGCGGATTACTTGAAGATGATGAGAAAAACACTTATTTCGCGCTTTCTTTTACCGTTTTCTCCAATCTCGTCTTACCGATCTTCGTGCATTGTCTTAAGGCGATCGTCCGGCCGAGTGAGCATATTTCACAATTTTTCAGACAGACAAATCAAGCTAATAATAAAAAATCTCAAAAAAAATGCTTCCCCCGGATACGACAAAATCAAAAGGTCAACACTCAAAATTATACAAGACACAGTAATACCCACCATCACAAGACTCATAAATAGACACATGAAACTCGGAATTTTCACCAATGAGCTGAAAATAGCCAGAATAACCCCAATACACAAGAGTGGCAAAAAAGACGAAGCCAGCAACTACAGACCCATAGCAAACCTAATTTCTCAAAAAAAAAATGCTGATGAGTTGTGTAGAAATGCTGATGAACCATCAATTACCAGAATTGACATTACCTGATGTGATAGCCTAACCACTATAAAATAAAAAAATCTTAACAACAATCGTTGCTTTTTCATCCAAAAGGTAAAATTCTAATTAAAATTTATCTGCCTATTTATGTAGAACTACCGTTTATTCCGCCGTCGAAAAAATGCGAGGATTTCGGTTTGCGATTTTTTTGTAGGCAAAATTCGGGCCTGGGAACGGATTAAGCCATTAATTAACCGTTAATTCCTACGGGAGAAATTTGTTTAATATTCGTCCCTACTTCCCTCAGAAGCAGATTAATTACGAATATTGAGGGTCCACTATAAAGAGATTTTTTGAGAAAAAGCATTGACATATTATAATTATTAGACACGTTATTCCCATACTATCCTGATTTCATGTGGTAGCAAATGCAGAAAAATCTGATAATTTGAGGTCACGGTGACTAAAATAACATACTCATTCTTACAATAGTGTACGATACTCTGGTCCTTTTTCCCCGAGACTCTATTTTCGACGTACCGTCGCGTCCGATCACAAAGAATAGCTTGTTGGTCTTGTGGTTAGGAGTCTCGCCTCGTGATCCAAAGGTCGCGGGTTCAAACCTCACTCCAGACTAGCAAGTTAGTCCTATTTTCATAGCACAAGCGTTTAACTTAGTTTGAAAATAGTAAGAATATTGATGTGACACGTATTCCGTATTCGCATCTCTATTTTAAAAAAAAACAAAAGAAGGTCCTTTCGATAACGAATGCAAGTAAGGCAATTACCTTACTTATGACTTATGGCCACGATTTCACGCTTGTAACGTATCTACAGTTTATTATATCATTACTTTTTCAGCAAACCTCGTATAATAACACAAGAAGCCGGGCGGTAAAGCTAACAAATAAGGAAAATAAACTTTCAATTTATTTTATTTAATTGCCGACATTTGCGGCGGACATATTGAATTACGACGAAATAAATTAATTACAATCAGCGGCATGTGACGCCGTGCACTAATTGAGCGGGAGGACCGGAGGTTTTTTCTCGGAAATGACCGCCACGCGGCGCGCTCCCGCACTAATGTCCCGTGGCGGGGTTGCAACAAGAGCAGCAAGATGCGCCGGCGCAACACGTCGCGGGTCACCGGTAGGGAATGCAAATCCGTTCCGTTTTAAAATCCGGATATTTAAGAACGGATTTTTTTCCAATCCGGACTTTATGGATTGAAATAAAAGCACATAACCAGACACTGGAAGATGGTCCTGTTAGAAGCCTCAACAACCGTCGAGCTTGCATGCGAAGATGTATGAATGTAGATTAAAGTTGTATGTCAGGACAGAAGTGTATGGCGCTCTATCCTCTCTGCCCACCCCCACGGGGAAACGGCGTAATGGTAAGTTAGTTAGTTAGTTGAAAATCGAATCAAATGATTTTTTAATTTTTTTTTGTTATTTGGAATTTTTCTAACTATTATAATTACTATTGTTATTTTTATTAAAATAATCAGTCTGTGACTCGCGTGCTGAGTAACGTTAATAAAATAATCAATAGGTATAAATTAAAAGAAACTCTGAAGAACAAAAATAAAGACAAATTTCTTGTTATTTCTTTCGATTGGCTCTTCATTTTACTCTAATAACTATTTGCTTCTATTGTTATCGTAAATATATTATTATGTCTTCTTTAACTTAATATTTGATTGATAAACTATCTGTGCTATTCTGAAAATAGCAATATTGAGATGTCAGATCTTTATCCCAATTTTGACAGTTATCTATAACATTGTACTGCAGCCGATTTCGATGTTTTAAGTTTGACACGTTTGAAATTAATGAATTCAATCAATCAGAAAGCTCTAACGCGTAAACAAATCTTAAGTTAACAGAGTTTAGTTAACTTGGTAAAAACCACTTTCAGATTTAAGGTCTACCGGTTTCGAGACGAACCCGTCTCTTCGTCAGGACCAACACTACACTACGATGTTCACAACAGTATCCACCACAATCATAGTATTGTTAAACTTTCACCAATATTTATCACATGCGTGTTAGTCAAGCATGCACTAAGTAGCCTACAAAACAATCAGGAATCTAACGAGAGAGAGAGCCTTTTTTTAATTTGACTTTCACAAAAAATTTGGTAATACCCTTTTTAGACCCCGCCCCCTCTCACTCGTGTACTCTTCTGTTCTGCTGCTTTACATGTATATTCTAAATCACTGCATTTCGTGTATTTCTTGTTCATGTTTTGTATTTTACTTTTGTTATATTTTCATTTAACAATTTTTAATTTCCTAATCCTTGCACCACAGAGACAGCAAAGAGGTTTTGTGTGATCGCCTCGCAGCGCCGCCTACACAGCTTCAGCGACGTAGCATGACCGCTTTAGCATTAAAATAATAGGCCCGATATGGGAGCTATTTCTCATAAAGGGACCATTAGCCCTGAAACATGTTGATATTTTCGATATACAAGTGGTGAATATAAAATAAATTTATATTTGTTATATTAATAATCTCACCGCATAATCATTTTGCTATTTCTGAAGAAAACCTATTATCAACCACACCTAAATAAAATTCATTTAGGGCAGGTTGTGTCAACCAGATTATAATCCTTAATAGTAATCTTTTGTAAAAAACCATACATTTTTACGAAAACGGGTTGAGTGATCGGTAGAACACGTAATAATCGATGGTGTAGGTACACGAAAGATACTATAAACCAAATTGATACAACCTTTCGCGTTCCTTAGAATTGTAAACAAACAAAAGAGTATTGTTCGAGGTCTTAATAATTATTTTTCATGTTTAGGATATAATTCGAATCGGCGAAACTACAAAAAGAAAAAAACATACATATAAATATATTATAAAAACTTTTTTAATGTAGGGCTATTCATATTTTTCATATTTAATTTTTATAATTTCAAATAGTTACTGCACTGCATCCATAATCCACGACTTAGGCCCGGTTGTTTCAAATTCGATCAAAGTAAGCGTAGAGTTTAAACTGAAATTTTACGTTCTCCACCAATCAGACGATCCGTTTTCGTAAAAATCTACGCTTTTATCGACCGCTTACTTTGATCGAACTTGAAACAACCGGGCCTTACACATCTTTGGGTAGAGGAATGATGTCGCTTTCTAATGCAGCCTTAACAATGCGCATAAAGGCGAGAGAGGGCGGAAGGGTTAAATTAAAAATATTACATACCTAGTACCTACTTACGCAATGCATTAAGTGCTAACATAATAAGTGTACTTTTTTTGAAATTTAAATGCACACAAAAACTATAATTGTTATACTTCATTCCAAAGAAATTTTTCTTTTCTACAATTTAAGATAAAGGTTTGCTTTTTTATCGCAAAGGCATCGAAAAAGGGCATTTTAATGTAGAGTATTAATCATTTTTTGCTTTTCGTATCTCATCATTATTAGCGCCATCTGGTAGCGTTAGATAGTTTTACTTACAGCTTATATTTAGGTACCAGCTTTATATTATTTCCTAATTAAGTGCCTAAGTGCTCTCATTTCCACTGCATTCAGTCCACTTTCGTACCCCTTCTATCAGCTACAGGCTTCAGAGCCATACATTAGCCTTTCCTCAATTGAGAAGCTTACATTAGAAATTATTGCATTCAAAGCCCTGACCACCGGACCCGTAGAAAAAAGACGTTTGGTCTACTGAAGCAAACCTGAAGTCTGATTTCGCATATTTATTTCCATGTGCGGAGGCTGGGCATATGTATGCGGACAAATATTTATAAGTGTGCTGTCGCACACCCACACATACATCTAGTGTATATTATAAAATATAAAATTTTTATAATTAATAAAATATCCTTAGTTTTCACCAGTTCTTTGTATTGAAAATATCAACATATTTCAAGGCCTATGGCCCTTTCGTCAGGATACAATTGTATACTAACAAAAAATTAAATTCAAAAATCGAAGTGTAGACAATCAAAATATTAAAAAAGTTATATATGGAAAATAAATAATAATAAACATGAAAATAAATTTAAAAGATAACTATTTGTAAAATAGACCTGGTTATTTATAATATTCAATTTACTATTACCACTTTTTAAATATTAGGTCCTTACATATGAAATTGGCGTTTAGTATGGGAGGAACATAAAGCCGATTTTTTTTTATTATAATATATTTATTTAATCAAAGTATGTACCATTGCTATCTCTGCACTTTTGCCATCTCATAGGTAGTTCATCGATCCCTTTACTAAAAAAACCATTCGGACGGGAATCAATAAAATCTTTGAAGGCGGTTTGGACTGCCGCATCGGAGTTGATTTTTTTCCTTTGCAAGAAGTTATCCAAATTTCTAAAAAAATGGTAATATGTTGGGGCAAGGTCCGGAGAGTACGGTGGATGTCTTAGACATTCCAATTGAAGCTCCTCTAATTTGGTGGCCGTCTGTTGTGCAGTGTGTGGTCTAGCGTTATCATGAAGCAGCAGTGGCCTAGAGCGATTAACCAGCCTCGGTTGTTTAGCAGCTAGCTTTTCCATCATGGTTTGCAGTTGATGACAATAGAC
>JADDOH010015476.1:0-12849 GCA_016648135.1 Agrypnia vestita
TTTCAAAAGGATCGGTGCAGTAGTTTTGAAGTTATGATGGACACCGACTATGAAAACGTGAGATGTGGGGAAAACGCTTTAAAGTTTTGCACACTATAAAATTCAAAATAAAACTAGACACTTATTTTATACTTACACATAATCGTCGATGCCATGTTCACACAGCAAAGAGCTTTCATCATCAGCATCTTTTTGTCCTTGTCTACGCAAAACTCTTCCAATACAATAGCACGTCCGGTAGTACTTAGGTGAGCGCGTCTCCTAGCTGTCCGAGCAGGTATAGAAAATCAGTCTGAGTATCGCTCAAATGTTCATAATTTCGTCAATTTTGCTCCGATTGACTTGAAATTTTGACACAATATTTTTGCGATGTTATACATTCATTTAAAAAATTAAAAATAAAATGCCAAAAAAAAGTTAAAAACCTTACCCCCCCCTTAACTAAACATAATTCTCTTTTTAAAAGTGCAAAAATTATCATAAAAACTATTGTAAAAATTCAGCAATTTTTTTGTGGAATAATTTTTTTATCGTAATGTGCAAGGTTCAAAACTTGACATCACTCTATCGCATAACTTTTTCCATGCTAGAAATACGTCGAAATTTTTATGACGTAATTATTGTGTTGATCTGATATTGTTAAACGTGACCCATAATTTGAATATTGCAAGCATCCATTACGTTTTCTGAATGCCGATATTACTGATTTACAAGTTAAACTTTAATACTGATAAAAAAACGACGAATGAAATAATTAATATGCTGAAAAAACTGGTGGGTAAATAAATATAATATATTTATTCACAAAAGGCCATAGATTGACCTTCATACACATAAATGCCACAACTGTATCCAATGCTTAAAATAATAAAATGAACAAATTTATTGATATGTACTTCGTAACTAAAACAACGATGACTGCCTTGAATGATTTGCAATACACACTTTATTGCTATTTTTATATATTTATGTATACTTATAAAATTGTGTTTGCAATTAGTTGGTAAAACTGCCAAATTAAAAATAATACAAAAATAAATATTTGCTCGATATACTAATAAATTATACTATATACCTACTACACGAATAAATAAACGAAACAGATAATTATAAAAAAACACGTTAATGTTTAAATGTAAAGTAAAAAATAAATTTTCGGCCAAAAAATGTTTGCCTCACTTCCCAATTCTACTCCAAGATCTCAATATAGATTATTACAGAATTCCGGTGTTGATGGAGAGAAAGCGCCCACCCTTTTTTTGGAGAGAGGCAAACATTTTTAGGCAGAAAATTTATTTTTTACTTTTTAGTACATCTGAATAAAAAAGTGTTATTTTTGTTTAAAAGAATTCATGTACTACTACTTTTAAGTCTTAATATTACCCAGCGTACAAAATAATTTCAGTAGGAAACTAGTGCCATTTTTTGGTGAACTCACTAACTAATTTCCCATATAAAACTTTGGTTAATTAATTATGATGATTAATTGATACGTTAGTGAATCTGATGTATTTTAATTGAGATTACGCCTGTGTGCAAAATTTCAGTTCTATTGGACATTGGAATGTGGGTGAAATATTGATTATAAAAATTCCCTACAGACAAACAGACAGGTGAAGTTAATATAAGCGTGGTAAAATAAAATGGCCACGGGGAGGTTGGATGTGGAACGGAAGCATTTTCATTCTACAATATAATGAATTAAACATGAATTACTAAAACGCAATTCCTATATACAGGGTGTAACAGAACTAGCCCACAATACTTTACAGGTAGATTTTTGCCTTCATTATGAGTCGAAAATGTTCAAGGTATTATGACCTAATATCAATAGTTATGGAAATATGCGACATCAAAGTTTGCATTTTTTATTCAATATTTCTGATTTATTTTTTGAAAAACGTTGGACTATTATTACAATAACTTATCTCTAATATGAATAATTCATTCCCTTTAATACAAGTCAAATAAAATGATAAAACCTTTCAAAAATCTAATTGGAATGTTTTCCAATTGGATTTTTTCAGGGTTTTTATTATGTTATTTAACTTGTATTGAAACGAATGAATTTTTCGTAACCGATATAAATGACTGTAAAGATAGTTCAACGTTTTGTAAAATATTATGTCAGAAATATTGAAAAAAAAATGCGAATTTTGATATTGCATAACTCCATAACTATTAATATAAGGTCATGGCTGCTTGAACATTTTCGACTCATAATCAAGGCAGGAATATAGTCCTGAGAGGTTATTAATGTTTTCCCATATAACCCTTTATATTTGAATTTTCATATTAAATTAATATGAAAATTCATATTTACCTACTAAGCCTACAAAAATGATCATGAAGAAGTTTTTTTAAAAATATTTATGTCCAATATACTATGGATAATATTTTTATTTAAATGTATAATGGATTTTATTTATGCAAAGATCTCAGAAATAGTCATTTTCTTCGTCAGGGTACTAAGAATTGATTGAAAACATTCTATTATAAACTAATTTAATAATTAATTAATACATTAATACATACCTATAGTATGAAAAGATATGGGAAACAAATATTAATCAAAGAGTTATATAATATAAACAAAAAATAAATTTGATTAAATAATAATTATCGTCAAAAATTTTCTGTTACTGAACATAATTATTACATAATTTATTTCATTTTAATAAAAATACTTATTTTAAAAGCTATTGTTAAGTTATTACTCCAAATTATTGGTTAGCTAAATAGTTTTCCAGTCACCAATATCGTATTATTAAAACGGTTAACTAACCGGAATACATGTTGAATTTTGTTTATAGAAAAACCAAAAAACCAAATGCTGTAAGTAAAAATACAGGGTGGGACGGGAAAAAAGGAAAAAAAGGGGTGTAGTCGGGTACGAGATTGCTCCGTGCGCCGTTTAATCTCTCAGTCACTGATTACGGACAATGGCCGCACGACTCCGCTTGTGTGCTCCCTATACCGTCATATTACAGGGTCTTCCGGAAGTACATTATACATTTCTTGAGAGATGAAATCCAAAGCACACTGTATATTTTGTTTATGTTTTGTTGGTCAACATTAAAATAATTGAATCACCGTAGGGGGAATGTATGTGGACGATTCTAGATATGTGTGAGAATAAAAGAATTTGGCATTCTATCTTTATGCCCGCCCTGTGGATAGTAATTTATCATCACTATCATCATCATCATTATCATTATTATTGTAAATTATCATCGCCATTTTCATTATCGGTAGTTTTCAATCCACTCCTGGATGAAGCGTTTTTTCATGTTCATTGTTATTTGCTACGTTTTAACTAACCATATAAATAAGTTAATCATAATATAAACTGATCGTGAATTAGCAATACACGATTACAGACACTAGAATTTAATCGCTAGAAGTAACTGGCCTATAACATCTTTAACGGTCGAGTTTATTTCTTTAGAAATTATGCAGAAGGAAGTGAAATTCTCCTTAGGAAAATCGATAACGTTCTAAAATACGCGGGATTAACGAGTTTTTTTGCTCACCCAGCTAAATTTGTATCTCAATATCGTAATCGTATAGGATTAATTATAGAAGTCTCACAGAGATGAAGCTATTTATAAGGGAAACGTGTATGGTCGTTCGTATACGGTGGCCCAGGTCTTATGACCTGTATGAACTAGTTTTAGTGATCACTTTACACAATGCAATGTTCACCAATTCTACCAATACAATAGTCTATTCGAAAATATAAAAAAAACAGATTTAGAACATATATACAACTTCCAAAAATTGGATAATTTGTGGACGTTCTTACGGTGGAATTGACGAAAGTGCATTGTGTAAAGTGATCACTTAAGTTAGCTCATATAGGTAATAAGTCCTGGGCCACCCTTCCCCGTTTCCCATGTAAATAGATTCGTCTGTGTGAGACTTCTATAATTTATCTAAGTTTATAATTATCCCTTTTGTGGACAAAATCCAGTAAGTATTATCTCAGAATACACAAATAAAAATATTGTTGACAATTTACTTATTTAAATTTCATATATTTATTTAATTAAAATAAATAAACGTATCCCGTATCAGTAAGACGAAAAAAAAATTCTTCCGTGAAAAAGAGTATTTTTAATTCTCCAAGGGTTTTTTGTGAAGCAAATGAAATATTTTTAATTGGGTGAAATATTTCGCTCTCTGCGTACAAAAAACTGTTATTCTTGTAAGCATTCTTTAGCTTTGTTTAATTTCAAATTGAACCAACTTCGGATGTGTACGAAATAGTACTTACTTGTGCAACGATGAACTATTTGCAATTTTATTCGGAAGAGTTCATCGGAGTTATTATGCGGCATTTAAAAGTTTGCGCAGAAATTCGGCCACATAGTTTCATTCATATCCTGATAAGGAACTGACCAATAAATTATATCTTATTAGTTGAAAGAATTTCATGAACTTTGATTATTAATGTAAGTTTGTATCAAATTATTACTTAATAAAGATAGGCAAAAAAATAATTGCGTTAAGTATTAAATACTCATAAATCACTGTCGTTGCGTAATTTAATAAGTAACTAAGTTACGTGTAACTTTTAGATTTTTTATGATTTTACTTTTTTAATATTATATATTAAAAGCTAACGTAGTAAAGTCATTAATATTGATATATTTTATATGTGTAGATTCGCAGAGTTTTATGTGTAGTATTTCTGAAAATAAAATTAATATATTTTAATATAATGACTTCATTATATTTAGAGTATTGTAACTTATTGTAAAAATTGAAAAAATGAAAATGAAGATGATATTATTATTTATTGTTTCACTTTTTACACTAATTTATAAATAAATATTGTAAAAAAACTGGGCAGCCGGGGATTAGAACCTGCGCCCCTAGATGAAAAGTTTGACGGGTTTGTTCGATCAGACACTACCGATAATGCAATACATACGATATTATCATATTTAAAAAATATTAGAGCACTTATGTCTTAATCTTGGTTAATAATTAATAAAAGTGTTACTAATTAATATAATTAACAAAATGCTTCAATAAAGTAGTAAAAAACTAATAAGTAGATGAGTACATGGCGGCCCTCGTAGTAAATTGGGCACAACACTGATTCCTAATATCAAGGGTAGCGGGTTCGATTTTGATGCGGATGAGTTTAAAAAATATCTAGGTGATTTTATCATCTATGTGAGCTTCTTAATTTGTGATTTCTCTAAAGTGATTGTAGGCATCAAGGTCTGCTTTAGCGATAAAAATGAAAAAATATTTTGATATATTTTATATTTTAAATAAAATAAAATTGAATCTTCCACCTCTTTAAAAACTATCCAGGTCACGGGTCAAAAATTTTTATTTTTCCAATTATTAAAATGGGAAACACAATCTTGCGCCGTCTTGGTGCCGCATGCAAACAGAGCAGCGGAAGTATAGTTATTTGCGCCGTAATTCACATTTCAGCCCTGATGCATCTGGGAAGGGTGGTACCGAGCACCGAGCAGGTACCCCTCGGTACCTACCCGCTGCCTATCTCCGTGTGCATCTTGTTTTCTATTGTGCAGTTATCTTTCGCATTGTATAAGAAAGTGCAGCGCGGAGACAGCGTCGCGGGTGCACAAAAAATATGCAAATAATTCAAATAACCTCGGTGTTCTGACTTCATTATACGGTGGACTCATTCTGGCGCATCCCTCCTCGTCCCACCCCCGCCCCCTACCCGCCGAGATAGAAAGCCTCGAATTCCCGTTCTACTAGGAGCGAAGCTGCGGAAAAATGCAAATTAAAACGAAAATTAAAATCTACTGCGAAAGAAATAATCTCACGAAATCAAAAATGCACGTGAGATTTATTCTACGTCGGGGCAATTCGTATTTTAAAAATAGCGCGGAAATTCTGGACATTAAACAACGGTTTGGTCGGTTGCAAATTTTTTCTCGCAATTCTTCAATTAAGATGACGCAATGCTTCTCTTTTTATTTGAAATAATTAATGTATAAAAGTATTTTTTTCATGAAACGTAAATTGTATAATAAGCCAAGTAAAGCCAAATAACAGTTATCTTACAGTACTAGTACACAAATAATAATTAAAAAGAAAAAATATAAGCGTAGTGGATACAAGACTCTCTAAAGACTTAAGAACACCAAGTTCTAGAGAGCAAATCTTGTGGAGTCGTGTACCCTAATCCTATTTTCGTAGCATAGGCATAAACATGCTATACACAGTTTGAGAAATATATTTCAGTTGCATTAAATATTACAATAATATTTATCACTTAGTTAATTTTTATATATTAATGTATTTAGCAAAAATAAATATTACAAAATGTTTATGGTGTACAGATATGATAAACAATATTGAGAAAAGCCGGAATATTGGGGAAGAATATGATACAAGTAAACAGCGGTGTAACTACGCGCAATGCGGTGCATTGGGAGTCATGTTAGATAATATCTCAGAAAGCCCAGGTTTTACAATACTCTTAAATGAAAACACTGGAAATTAATTAACTAATTAGTGATTATAAGTGATTAATTATTTTAATAAATTGACAAAGTCACTGGACATGAACTAATCTGCAGCATTAATCTCTAATTCACACTACTTCGGAATTTATCACTCCTCTATGAACACTTTGTTATTGCTTGTTAACGCTCTCAATTGAAACTCCGTTCAACTATCGCACGTAAGTAGGTTTTTCGCTCGGTATTCTACGACTAGCCACCCTGTCCGCCGCTCCGTTGTTAATATCGTGTCGTAGAAACGTCGAAATATGCTTAACTGCGCCGCGACACAGGCTTGCCTTTTATAGGAACACGTTGGCTTTCCGATCATGCCATACGTTTGCAGTATGTTCCCGTCACTTCCTGACTGTTCTAGAGATCGCATGTGTTAGCTGATTCCAGATTGTGGTAGTGTGTTCCAGAATGTCATAGAATGTACTAGAGACTTCGATCGTCATCCATTTATCATCGACATATTAACAAAAGAGAGGTTGACAGACGCATCCACCAAGCAAAACTTACGTTTAACAAAAAATCAAAGATTTTCGAATCCAATAATATAAACCTAAAGCTCCACAAACAATTAATACAAACTTATGTGTGGGGTATATTGCTGTATGGATGTGAGACATGGTGGATTGGCGACAGAGAAAAAAAACGATTAGAAGCCTTCGAGATGTGGACCTACAGACGTTCCTAGGAACTTCCTGGAGAGATCACATTACAAATGAAGAGGTTCTCAGCAGGATCGATGAAACCAGGCACGTGATGAATACCATCTCGAAAAGGCGTGCAAAATGGACAGGGTATATCTTACGCCATGAAAATCTGCTCAAAAATATAATGGAGGGAATGGTAGAGGGAAAGATTGTCAGAGGGCGCCCTCGCCGTGAACATCTTGAGCAAGTGTGCCAAGATATGAATTGTGCCTCCTACACAGAGCTGAAGAGGATCGCCGGAGACCGAGCAGAATGGAGAAGGAGATGTACTTTGCTGCAAACCAATCTCACGCATTGAAATCCAGGAAGGAAGGACTTTTTCCCAGCATTAACATTAGCAAATAATTTTTAAAATCCTCCGAAGCAAGTAATAATTTCTCAGTTGAAAAGAAAAAACTTGATATGTGGTGATCGGGACCTACGGCGGACTCCAGCCAGCCGTAAGAAACGTTTTCAACCAGTAGGAATTAATGACCGTGCAGTTTGCCGCGCTGTCTCCCGCACGCAGCAATGACCGATCGTCGGCGATCGTTGTACTGGACGCACTGCAATATTCCTGTCAGTCATTTCAACTTGTAGACCACGTGGATAGGATGGATAATACGAGAATTCCCCGTGTGGTCATCCACAATATACCCATGGGACATGCCAGGAAAGCCGCTAAAAAGGTGGAAAGATAGCTGGTGCTCCACTTCCCAAGAGGACGGCTCCCGATCAGTAACAGATCTTTGATTTAGAACAAAAGAAGAAGCAGAAGATCTTGTAGCAATCGTCACACAAATTGCGGCATCTAACAGTGGGTGTTACGTCCTGCCTTGTCTTATTATCTTTGTCGTACATGGACACAGAACACGGAAGGATTCTACCGGTCGGGTGGGAATCTTTCCTCAACAATACCGCATTGGAGAACCTCTATCCACTAATGCGGTGCATCGATAAATCTGCAATGCCTAAAATACACATTTTTTGGTGAATGTTATAAGAAAAGACATTGATTTTTTCTCAATATTTAACACTCCCGTTCCCTATAACCCAAAAAATCTTACTTTTAAAACTATTTAATAAATATTAATGATATTGAGCTGGTATTGTAATCCACAGAAATATCGCAAAGAAAACAACACGTAGATTTTTTTTCCATAAACAATCGGGAATATTCTATAAGCTAACGGTTACACACAGCTTCCATTGGCCGGGCGCTTTTAAGTGATGGGACGTCAAAATACTACGGTAAAATGACGACAAATTTACTAGAAACTTGATTGAATTGTATAAGAAATTAGAAATAAATATAGTAAAATGTATTATTATAGAAAATTTTCAATACTTAATTAAAACGCAAATTTGACTGGAGTGACTTTGTACCCTGCTCCGCGCCCTGATACTTTTTTCGATTTTAATGAAAATTCGTAGTAATGCTATTCTTACATTTCATAGACAATAAATATTCAGGGAGTCTATTATAGAACTGAATTCATTCTTTTAGTTACCCCACTAAATTAACAATCTTCTTAAACGTAGCTGTAATGGAATAAGGATTACGTAGGTGTAAATATAAATATAAAAACAAATTCCCGGTCTTGGAATCAATAAACTATACTTTATTTTATTTTTCTCAATAGATTCGATTGAGATTGAATAATTTTCAATAATTTCCAACACAAAACTGAGGCGATATACATATTTTATACAAAATCTACATTCACTTTTATACAGCACACCGATGCCACACAATATATCCAATAAATAACTATTATGTGGGAGTTGAAGTTGGATCTGAGCAGACATTTAAAATATTTTTTTAATCGGAATATTTTGGCACAGAGAATCTATTTTAGTATTATTCGTCATCCCAGTACTTACGTGATTATCGTACTTGTTCGATTGAGTGTTTTTTTTTAATATGTACATAATTATCAATTGCAATAAACAATAATATATTACACAAAAAGAAGGCTTCTTGAAAAAATGTTAAAGATATTTTGTACTCTGATACTTGTGAAAAAATTGCAGACTGGGGTATTATTATTTTATTCTTCTTTTTGTTAAATCCTTGATCTGCATTGACAGGTCAGTCCTGGTCTTGTGACGAGGACGTCCAGCTCTCTCTTCATCTCTTTGGTGGTCTCCCTGGCGGTCGGCGCCCCTCTGGAAACCCGCGCATCACGGCTCTGGAATGTTTCGTCTCTACATGGTCCCTCCAGAAATGCCTCTCTGCCTGCTCCAACTTACAATGTCTTCTATGCCGCAGGTTCTGCGAATTTCAGCATTGGCTACTTACTCTGTCTCTGAGGGTCTTGCCCGCAATGAGTCTTCATCTCGGTAGTTCTGAGGTGTTTAGTTCTCACCGTGTCCGCTCTTGCTTCGATACCGTAAGTCATGTAGGTTTTATGCATGTTCTATACATTCTGACTTTGCTTTTTACTAGCGTATGCTTATTGGCCGGTACAGTATCTCTTAAGCATCCGGAGATGACTGGTATATGAGAACGGAAAATGACAAATTACCTTTGTAATAATTATTATGTTTAAGTTGTACTTAAATCATAGCTTTTGATCGTTGATCAAGTGCCATTTGTTTTTTCAGAGATTCGTAGGTGTGTTGAGATTTTTTTCTGATTACCTACTGAGCTTTCTGGATTCGAATACGACGCACCATGATTACGTAATAATTGTTACCACTAAAATATTAGAAATATATTCGTAATACTACCGAATAAATTAGGCATAAAACCAAATTATATAGAGGAGAGAGAGGCATAGTGGGGTATCTAAAGTTTACCAGCGATTAATCTGGAAGCTAATTACTATACAAATGCCTTTTTGGTTAAACTTATCCCATATCATGGTCACCAAATCATCGAAAAATAATAAAATACCTATATTTTTAAAAATGTCAAGTAATTAAATTTATACTTTTGTATTTTGCTATTACTTTGTGATTATTCATTATGAATATAATTAAACGAATTTACTTAGTTTATCATCACTTAATTTTTGGTAAAACCAACCGGTTTCGGAAACAACGATACTTTGTCAGGGTAAACTTAATACGAATTAAACTTTACAAAATTGTGAACAATCATACCTCTGTGTCAAATGTCTGAATGGGGGTAAATAGTAGGGGGTGCGAAAAATATAGGTGATAGGGTGAAAGGGAACATATTCAAGATAGGACTGTGGTGATAGGGTGAAAGGGAACATATTATATATACAAGATAGGATTGTAAGACGTAAAAAAAATATCTAACTTACAGTCCTATCTTGAATATGTTCCCTTTCACCCTATCACCTGTTTCTTTCGCACCCCCCACCATTTACCCCCATTTGGACACTTGACACTGAGGTATGATTGTTCATAATTTTATAAAGATTAATTAGTATTTAGTATACCCTTACGACGAAGTTACCCTTATGACGAAGGAACGTCGTTTCCGAAATTAAGTGGTGATAAACTAAGTTAATTCGTTTAATTATATTCATAATTAAATTTGGTATATACAGGATTATTTGTAAAACATTAATAACCTAGCAGGACTATATTCCTGCCTTGATTGTGAGTCGAAAATGTTCAAGCTATTATTACCTAATATCAATAGTAATGGAGATATGCGACATCAAAGTTTGCATTTTTTTTCCAATATTTCTTACTTATTTTTTGCAAAACGTTGGACTATCATTACAGTAACTTATATCGATTACGAAAAATTCATTCGTTTCAATACAAGTTAAATAAAATGATAAAAACCCTGAAAAAATTCCAATTGGAATGTTTTCCAATTGGAATTCGATGGTTTTTATTTTTTTTTATTTGACTTGTGTTAAAGGGAATAAATTTTTCATATTCGATATAAGTTACTGTAATGATAGTCTAACGTTTTGCAAAAAATAAGTCAGAAATATTGGAAAAAAAATGCAAACTTTGATGTCGCATATCTCCTTAACTATTGATATTAGGTCATAATAGCTTGAACATTTTCGACTCATAATCAAGGCAGGAATGTAGTCCTGCGAGGTTATTAATGTTTTACAAATAACCCTGTATAAACATATGTCTATACATATAAAACTCGATGTCTGTCTGTCTGTTCTCTATAAAAATCCACACCGTTTGTCCGATTCGATTCAAATTTTGCATACTTATATTCTCTTACCCCTTCCCCTCCCCCTGACATATTTTCAATGCAAATCTGTATTGTTTGACCGATCGGACTCAAAATTTGGAAATTTATTCTTTAGGACTCGGCGGGTAACATAGGTAACATTTCCCCCCTATTCTCATACCCCTTCCCCTCCCCCTGACATATTTTCGATGCAAATCTGTACCGTTTGACCGATCGGACTCAAAATTTGGAAACTTATTCTTTAGGATTCGGCGGGTAACATAGGCAACATTTCCCCCCTATTCTCATACCCCTTCGCCTTCCCCTTCCCATGACATATTTTCGATGCAAATCTGTACCATTTGACCGATCGGACTCAAAATTTGGAAACTTATTCTTAAGGTCTCGGTGGGTAATATATGCGACATTTCCCCACAATTATTTTACCCCTTCCCTTCCCCCTGATATATTTTCAATGCAAATCTGAACCGTTCGACCGATCGGACTCAAATTTTGGAAACTTATTCTTTAGGACCCGGTGGTTAACATTGGTGACATTTTCTCCCTATTCTTTTACCCTTTCCCCTCCCCCTGATATATATTCAATGCAAATCTGTACCGTTCGAATCGAAATTTTATTTTCCCTCACAAATTTATTTTAAACTTAATCCTTGACCCGTGCAACGCCGGGTATGTACAGCTAGTATACTTATATTTATAAAAACTAAATATTAAATACATGTTTATATTGTATATTTAATAAAAATGATTTGTATATTTAATAAAAATAAATTTTTTGTTTTTATAAAAACAGATTGTCATAAGTTCATGGATAGGTAGTCCTAGTCGATAGGTTCAACGTTAATTATTATAAAATAAATAAGTAAACGATTGTTTTGACTCTATAAGATAGCAAAATATGCTATTAATATGTTTTGAGACAGCAAAAAATACAACAGCCTAGAAAATCTGATTACAATTTCTATTGCATAATTTAATAGCAAATTAAAGTACAACCCCGCCATACCCCACTACTTAACTGTGTGTAATATTCTGCATTCTGGTTGACTTTTGAAGTAATTATTTTAATTCGAATCATGCATTGAAAAAATGAAAAAATAGCTCTAGTAATAAATGATCTTATGTGTCTAACAAGATATATTTTGAGGAAATATGAATTTAACAGGTGTGACGTATCACAGCAGTACCAGGTCTTACTTAAATGTGGACAACATTGAGATTTTCGCTGTCATAAAAAATACTCACAAAACAAATAAAAACACATTTAGAAAAAAAATTAGAAAGAGAGGTTAGTAATTTATGGGGACTACAGTTTTGGGAGAATTACGATTTTCAAGTAACGCGGCCTCTTTAAGCAAGGAAGAGAGTCGACCTCCATCCGGCAAAACCCCGTTGATGCCCCTTTCTCAAGATATAATACATTTTAATTATAAAAATCGTTAAGAGGCCAAATAGAGTATGTAATTAAAAAAAATAGATGTGATATATATATATGTATATATATATATAT
>JADDOH010015477.1:0-25113 GCA_016648135.1 Agrypnia vestita
GCGACAATTTTCTTTACACGGAGGATTAATTTCTCTGGCTTTGGAAGTTTTCTTCTGAGTCGTTACGTAAGCGTGGCCTTTATTTCTCAGCATTTTTCTTTGGTTTTGTTCCCATTCCTGAGGGATGGCTTTCCGTTTTCTAGTATTGAGAGCCTTCGCTGGCAAAGTTGTTGACTGCTGATCTGGTGGGCATATTTCTTGACTTTTAGCTGGTGACTCATTTAAAGATGCCGTTGTTGGCAGCTGCCCGATCTCTGCAGGGATAAAATCTGGGTCTTTGACGGAATCATCACTGTCTACTTTATAAGATGATTCATCAGAAGATGAGTCATCATAAGAAGAAAAAAATGAAGAAATACGTTGGAACTTTAACTTTGTTAAATTTGAAGTTTCATTAACTTTCCATGTTGAGCTTGCACCTCTAATCTCTGACTCACTCTGGACGGGGGGTATAATTTCAAGAACATCAGTTTCCTCTGCAAATAATAAATAAAAATGTAATATTTCTACCTTTATTTTGTAAAACGTAATATGAGCAGTGTCAATCCGAGATGTTCGGTTAGTAAAGCAAATTATGTCTTTTGCATAACATAAAGAGTAGGTACTTACTTGGCGTATCAAAAACAAAGAGATTTGCACTGTTTTCGGCTTCAGCTTCCGATACTGTAATTCTGCTTTTGCTATAATAGTCAATAGTTTCTCCAAATGTCATGTTCGGGGAATCTTCTACTACAGCCTAAACTATGGGTTAAATAATATAGTATGAAACAATGACATATAATCGTTATTATATAACTTTATTCTAAAATAGCCTATGTAGTAATGCAATTTTTTTTGTACCTTTCAGTGAAAATTCATTACTGCTGTTACGAGTAAAATTATCCTTGGCTCTTTCTTCTGAAATATTTTCCTTTTGTTTTTCAGCATCGGAAACTATATAACATCAATTTTACGCACATTATAGTATAGTCCACCATAAGCTTGTATTATTATAAACTAAAATTTATATTCCGTAATTCAAAATGTATCGGATATAATAAATACCAAATGAACGTGGTGTGGGAGGAGGAGGTCTCATATCTTCCTTCGCGTTTGATACTAATTGCAAAATATTCATCGTGCGTCGATTATTATATTTATATTTCTTCATCTGAAAGTACAATCAAATCTTAATACCTATCCATAAATCTTTTTAAAGTTATCTCAAACAAAGACGTATGTCAAAATAAGACACGCGAAAGTATCAATTGTCTTCTCAAAGATGGACATATCTTAAAATATAAATCAAGGTTGTTGTAATTGCATTCTAAAATACTGTATTAACACAAAATAATACCATTTAAATAATTAGTATTCTTTCAGAAAGCTAAAATATCTACTCAAATAAAGTCATATTTCCACTTATGTCTTTAATTGAGAAGTAAAATATTATGTTTTAGCTCTTACCTCAGTCAAAAACAGTCACTTTTTGATTTACAACTCTATTTGAGATGTGATAATTGTATTCAACACAATTTTACTTCTAAAATAATATCAGATTTTGATATACTACTGTATTTGAGAATGGAAATACGAAATATGCGCGCGTGCACCCGACTCAAGTCCAGAAATGACACTGTTTGAGAAGGAGGTGGACGAAAAAACGTTTAATCATATACAGTCACATAATCACATAGCGGCGTACGATTGAAGCTTAGTTATGACGATTTTTTTGAAGATAGAGTGGATCTTCCCGAACAATTCTGTATATTTAACTCAAAACTGAGATTTTTTGACTTATGACTCTCTATTTGCGGGAGTGCGATATTTTGACATTTCATAGGCAATAAATGAGGTTAGGTTAGGTTATTAGGTTTGTTTTGGTTAGGTTATTAGGTTTGGTTTGTTTAATTTAGAATACGATTATTTTAGTTAGAATAAATTAACAGGACATTAAATTATATAGTGAAATACTTTTTTTTATTGTATGAACAATGGGACCATAGTCTTGGATTATTCCAAATTCGACAGTTTGAAATTTTTAATCATTATTTAACTAATGATAGTATAGTATAGATTTTTAAAATCTTTGATTGGTGAATTTGTGTTTGGTAGTGATAAATAATTACATATCTACGGCAAAAATATCAATATGAAATTTGTATGGGTAGTTCTTCCAGCCTATCAAATTCTGATACATATATAAAATCTTTTCACTTGTATACATTGGATAATAAGTTTTAACCAATAAAATATTATTTTTTCATTGAGCAATATTGTAAATTGACATTTTTAAAAATAGTGATTATTTTATTTGTATATATCTACTTAAACAGTATTTCACCTACATGTTTCGGAAATACCTTTCCATCATCAGGGTGTTATATGTATGTCAAAATATCAAAATGAATAATGTCTTTTGTTTTCCTAAATTATTTAAAAAAATATTATTACTGAAGTTCTTGATTACTTGCAATTATTGGAAAAATTTTTAGAATTGGGCTAGTAGTCAAATTCAATTGAATAGTAATAATATTTTGTTTATTATTACATACTTTACTAATTTCTAATGATTCTAAATCATTCAATTTCAGACCAAAATTATTTATGTGTAAAATAGAAAAAATTTTCAAAACCGTGATCATTTTCTAATAAATGATTTGCTAATTCAGAAAAACCATGATTATTCAGACATCTTAAATGTTCTTTAAATCTTAATTCATAAATTTTCCAATATAATTTTATTTTGACATACATATGACATGACGATGGAAAGGTATTTCCGAAACATGTAGGTGAAATACTAATATAAAAGTAGATATATACAAATAAAATAATCAATATTTTTAATAAAATATTATGTTAGTCAGCTAGCCTTGTGCGTTATTGTATAGGTACCTACTGTATTCATAAAATCTATGAAAGTTTTTTGTTTGCTTGAAGTATACATATTTAGTTTTATTAAAAATTCAAGAAATGTTGGTTAATTTGTCATAGATATGTGGAATACTTTGCTGGCTTGCTGGCTGGAGGCATCAGGGTGAATGCATCCCCTCTGTGGCTGACTCACATCACAGTGGTAGGAGCTCCTCCCCTTTCCCATGTCTTCCTCAAATTATACGAAGGGATGGTTCCAATTTATACGTCAAGTAAGTATTTTGAAATACACATGAACATATGATACATCAATATTCTAACTATTCTCAAAATAAGCTAAACATTTATGCTATAAAAATAAGACTAACTTGCTAATCTCGTGGGATGGGGCTCAATCCACCGACCACTGGATCATTAGTCAGGATCATCATCATTCACCACAAGACCAAGCTACTCACCTTTTTTACATTTTTTTCTATACTATACTATACATAAAACTTTACATCTTTAAATAATTTTTGGCTTTTATAATTCATGACAATTCTTTTTTAAGAGTATAACGTCGCTGTATATATAATTAATTCTGTGTGACGTTTTAGTACATTCTGAGATAAACTAATAAAACTATTTTAACAAATAATTGCACAGACTAGATTTATAAAAAATGTTTTAAGTAATTATTAAGCAGACTTTCCAGATGAACGGCAACGTTTTTTTTAGTATATCTCCATTATTTATATGAAAAATTTACAAATTGATTTGTTCATCTCAGAATGTTCTAAACGGCACATTGACTTTATTATATATACAGTGACGATAAGGTAATTTTTGGAGGCCATACATAAATATGATAACCAAAAATCAAAGCTCCATAACGCTTTCGTATTTTATTAAAATATTACCAATATTAACAATGATAGACAATTATGTATAAATATATGTATGTCCTAATATTATCTAACATGAGTCTAGTTGCGAACAAGCCTATCTTAAATACTAGTCTGTGACTAACCGAAGACAGTCCTCTTTAACTTTACTTCTCTCACTTAAATTTTCTTGCATTGTTTTCACTTGCAGATGTGTACTCTTTGGGAGCTGGAGCACGTCAATTCACGGCAGCGCTGGGAGCAGGTCCCGGGGGAGTGGCTGTCCGGGGAGATGTCCTGCTGCGCTGCTATCGCCGCCCTCCTCCACCAGCTGGCCCACATCACACCCGAGCGCTCATCTTCTCGGTGCAGTTCCATACATGCGCTGTCACAGATTACACCCTTGTATTTACTAAACAGCATCTCGATTACGCTTGCAACGGTGAGCAGGATTGATGTCAAATTGTTTATTTAACATAATGCATGTGTTTTAGATAAAGAAAGTAAAGGAATATTGGGTGTCGAAATATGTATCTGGAATTTGATATCAAAAATTTCCATATCCAGTTTAATGAATTTTTAGCAATTTAAGATATTTTCAAAATACTTTTTTATTCATATTTCTTTGTTATATACAGAGTTTGGATAATTATTAATATTTTAAAATACATTTTCTTGCTTTATTACAAATATTTAATGCAATAGTTGAATTTGGGAACTCATGATACATAAAATAATTAATTTAAAAATTTGCGGTAAAACACAAAGACGACAGATAAACTTCAATATTCCATGATAGCTAAATCGACGGTCCCTACGTATACTGTCGAACGTGCAAAAATTCTTTTTTCAGTTTACTATCTTAAATCATCCAATTTAGTCTAATTTTCGGACAATGTTGAAAAAAATTTAACTTTATTTTCAAGCAATGCGTATATTAAAGGAAATTCAAACTTTTTTCAACATTATCTGATAATATAGTCTAAATCGGATGGATTAAGATACTAAAATGAAAATTTAATTTTTGCAGATTCAATAGTGTACGTGGGGATCGTTGAAATATCGTACCGCTTTTAGCTGATTGTGGATTTAAATATCATTTTAAAACAATATTATATAAATTTGCAATAATTTGATTTTGATTTGTAAAATCTGATACAAAATTCTATAGAAAATTGCAATATTTTGACCTTTTTGTTAATAAAACGTTACATATATAATATTATGATTGATATGGCGCTACTTTGTGGTTCAATATGATTACTTTAATTAACACTAAATTAAACATTGCAATACATACACACTTTGAGTTATATTTATCGCTACTATAGTTTCGAAAGGAAAAGTCCTTCTCATCATCAGGTGTATTTAGATGTAGATTATAAAAGGGACAGCTCCTCTCGAAACTATAGTGTTGACGAATATCACTCAATGTGTGTATATTACAAAGCTTAATTTAGTGTTTATTAAAACATTACATGTCGTTTCTTCAGAGGTAAAACTCACTAACCGCAATATTGGCCAAAATGAGTTGTGAATACAAACACTCATATTTTTTCCATCTCTATTCCAGGCAAAATTTAATAAGTGAATATTCCATATTTCTTCAAGTTATTTAGTGGTAAAAGTCATAATTTGAACATTTTCAATAATTTTAATATCACATTTTGAAAGTTTATACCTCATTTTCTCAAAACTGCACCAATGTCGCTTAGTAAGTTTTCTTCTCTTAAAGGATGATATGTATTTATATTTGACTTTCATATCAAATTTTAGAAAAGGTAGATTCGGGAACTTTTAACCAAACTACTCACAAAACTACCTTGGCTATAATAATAACTCATCTTTAATATTTTTATTACTCCAATAAATCCCGAAACATAATTCGTACTCTAACCTCGTACCTACTCAAACTTGTATCATCATATTACAGAGAAATATTTACTAAGAAATTATTTTGATCCTTTGTCTTGCAAATTGTATTTCTAGGAATGTTTCATCTTAGTATACCGATACCGCACATCTGGCGGCCACAATATTATGTTGCATAACTTTATCTCTGATGTTCCCAGAAATTTGTAACCAGATATTACCGTAATTTTTATTGAAAGGATTTTTGGCCGCATAACTACAACATGTGCAAGTCCAAGTTTTAAGATCCATTCATTTTCAAAACGTGCAGTTTTCATTTGCCGTATCATTTCCCAAACAGATGAGGAATTCCCACCGGACGGTTCTGTGGAAGTTCAAATAGCTGGAGGGCGACCGGCGCCCGCTCCCACCCCAGCCGTCAGAGTGAGACCAGCGGACGATGTTCTATCTCGCTGGGACAGTTTGCAGCATCTGCCGCAGCCCAGCAACAATACCCTCGTTAACAACAACCATGTAGCGTCGCTGAACAACAACAACAACAGCAGCAGTAGCAACAACCATAGTCATCATTCGGAGGATGAAGAAGAGACTGCAGGTAAAGATACATATAAACAAATGTTGTACATAAATTGATCAACATGTTTATCTTAAACTTTACAGGGCATCAAATTTTTAGTTTTAGAAAATGCATTACATGACTCAGATATATCTTTCACACCACCTCTGCACAGAATATTTTTTCCTACACATATTTTCCTTATTGGTGTCTATATAGATAGTGAATACTGTAAAAATGGTATCTTACAGTCCATTCGCGATTCAACAAAATGATCCCAAATTATCAAATTACTTCATTCTACTTCTATCATTCCATTTTTAACATTTTGAAGGAAGCTTTCGATAAAATATCCTGTGTTAAAAGAGATTTTTTTTTTAAATAATAGTCAATGCATTAAAAAATTTGCAGGTGTTAAAATCACCATTATATTCTCATTATTAATTAGTTCATTTGACAATTCATAGATGATGTCATCAGCATTCCAATCTTATATGACAATATTATACAGTAGTCTAGTGTGTGCATAGCTTATTAGCACGTGAAAGGTTCCAGGATCGATACTCGTTGCCTACAAAATGTGTTTGATATAAAGTTGAAAATATAGCACAAAAATTATACTGTTAAAATTTTCTTACTGACTATTTCTAACACAAAAAAATGGAGGAGCGTGTATTCATGTCCGCGCGGTAGAAGTTATAATTCTTTTGCGTGATTGTGTTAATTGATATTTACGTATCGGATAAAAAATGTATATTAACGCAATAATACAATGTCAATGGAGATGTATGGATATGTAGTTAAATTATTAATATTTATTTTTGATGTGGTGCAAATGAAACTATCGGTTTGTGATAACTAAAATAAGAGATAAATATCTTCGAATCGTCGTGAGACGTCGATTCGAAGACTTTTATAGCCGCAGCATCGCAGACTTGTGATGTGATGAATCAAAAAATGTGTGCGTCTTTAAAAAAAGTTCAAGTGCCTACCCACTTTCATGTTTTATTTTATAAAACGGTTTTGTATTCAAAAGCTTCCAATGTATACAACTTTGACAGCCCCATGACAATTACGTCATTTTTGCAATATCATTGACAATAACATGAAATCCTAATACATACCTAAATTCGCAATTCAATAAACGGTTCTACTTTCATTTTTTCTAATTTTCTAATTTTCAATTCAATCGTCAATAATAATAATTTTAATTTATTTTTAATATTAATTTTAAACTAATAAATTTTTGACAGTTTAATGGATGCGCTCATTTCGTGGTCTCACATTCCCGATACATGCTGCTTCCTGCTACATGCATTACTGCTACAACGAGCACGCTGCATTTGCGCAACTTCCTCTCTTCCTCCTCTCTTCTCCCTGCCTCTCTATCACGGTTCATCCAGTGTCGGGCCTCCTTGCACGAAGGCGCCAGGATCTTCTGTCCTGGGTTGTCACAACGGGAACATCTTGTGCTGCCAACTCCTTCTCAATTTTAGTACACCATGTTGCTGAGTGTCTGCCTCTACCTCTAGATTTAGTTTGTGCAACTACCGTTTTAATAAAAAATTTACCGTCAATACGCCAAAAGAAGATAATTTCATAAATATATTCTATGTTCAAATGCAACATAATATGAAATATGGAATCTCCACTTATTTTTCCAATAAAACAGGCGAAAGTTTCTTAGATGAATTTAAATGCACACATCACATTCAAATATGGGTACTTCAAGAACAATAATAAATATAACCCATGTATTATATTGTCATGGAACAGTTTCCTAAACTTTGTGATGATGTAGCTCAGCAAAAAATGAATTTTTTATCCAACACTAATTATAAGTCAGTAATCGGAAAGACCGGACGCTTCTCACATTTCACGTTAAAATTGCTTTAATTTACTTCATATTTATCTCCCAACAATACAACAAATCCTCTTAAGGTCAGAAAAAATCCGAAAAAAATCTGTATTTGTCTCCTCTTTCTTCGTTTTCTTCTGTTTTTTGTATTTAAACTTGTACATATAACAAAGATAAATTAAATTAACACAGTATACTGTTTTGCTATTGAGCGTACCAGGAGTAAATTATATTTTACTGATACAAATACACTATTGCACTTATCTTTATTCCGATAGTTTTACAACAATTAGCATGTTTTGATAAGTAGTTTTAAACACTTTAATAATAATCTATCTATTCTCATTTTAAACATTGACCTGATACCTTTAAACATCAACAAACCAATGTTTAAAATAACAAGTATATTTGTTTAGGTACAAACAGTGAAATTACTTTGGCCAGGAATGATAATATCAACACAAAATTCTTTTAGAAATTGTATTTGATTTGTGATTTATATATTTTATCAAGGACTCAAACCATTTTCATACAATTGAAGGGCTTTGAGGGCCCGGTTGCTTCATGTTGGATTAAAGAAAAAGCTCGTTGTTTGATTGGTGGAGAACGCAAAAATGTATGCTTTAAACGAACTTTTACTTTAATGCAACTTGATGCATGATGCTTTGAAAATCAAAATCAGTTATCAATTTTGAATTTGACATTATTTAATTATTTATTTAACGCCCTTATGGGCTTTTACAAATATACAGAATAATTTTTTTTTTAAATAACATAAGATAGTTAAAATAATAATACAGTTAAAAGTTACAATAATAATAGTTAAAAGGTAAAATAATAATACAGAAAAATGTATTGTCCATTTCCATTTCGTTGAGATGTAAACAATTGTATCAGCTTTGTCCTATACACAGTTATACTATCAGCAAAAATGTCAGCCGCCTCTGCATGTTCATTCCCTAATGAGTGTAATCTGGGAATTACAGAGTTTGCTAATGCATTAGATCTGACATTTCCACTATAATAGAATAATGCACTGTGTCTTGATGACCTCGATGGGGCATATAAGTTGATCAGACTAATAATCTGGGGGCAATCAATCAAACTATTTACGATCCTATAAAGAAATATTAGGTCTGTTACAGTACGTCTCACAGACAAGTTTAAAAGTTATAAATAACTAAGGAGATATTCATAATTGATATCTTCCAAGCGTATATTTAATTTGTAATTAATAAATCTTAAGAATTTTTTTTGGACTCGTTCAATTGCCGTCGAATGATTAACATAGTGAGGCGACCAAATGATCGAGTTATATTCAACCTGAGGTCTGACAAGAGAAGTGTAGAGGACTTTATAAGTGCGCAGGTCTGTAAAGTTTTGTGCAGTTCTTAAAACAAATCCCAACATTATATACAGTTATATAAGTTATCAAGTCAATGTACAGTATGCTAGATAATCATTTTCAAACACATCCCATTTGCAATGTTCCCTTTCGCTTCTAACCCCCTCACTTGTACTTACATAGCCTGTGAAATAAATAAAAAATTGACCTATTTTTTTAATCAAAACATAATAATTTCAAATCTCATATAACCAGTTAATTTCCAACATTTCATTTTATTTTCCATTGTAGACGATTTTCCGGGGCGGCAAAAAAACGGATAAGAAATATAAAAAAGTTCAAAAAAATACATGTAACCTAACCTAACCTAACCTAACCTAACTCACAAAATACAAAATCTTGGAAGTGAATTAGCATAACGCGCATTCGCGTTAAATTTTTCATCTTCGATAGAAATTTTACTAATCCCTTGCCTTTTTTTAAATCTTGTCAATCACCCAGATGATGACTTGTCGAAATCTCCAGTTAATTTAAATTGTTTTAAAAAATACTTAATTTTAAACAGGGCGTTTACTTTTTGCGCGATAACACCGATACAAAATTTACGCACGACTCAAAATTGAAATTGTGAAAACAACCACATAATCTTACAGGTACGAAAATGCAATAGAAAGCAAATAATATAAAATAATAAATAATTAAATTATATACATATATGATATATATACAATATATGTATAATATAAATTATATATATACAATATACTCAATTTGGTGAGTTTAAAAATACGACACGAATTGGATACGCGGCGCGGTCTCTTGTTCATAATTTTACGAGTTTTATATTTACATACGTAATATTATTTAATTCATAAAAAAATATTGTTTAATTTTACAAAGAGTTTGGAATTATTAAAAAAAAAATATTTTGCCCCGGTTAATCCACAATGCGGTTAACGCGACCCCGGGTAATCGGGAGTCTATTGTATTTACTTCCTTTCTTTTAACTCGTGGCGTCTGCTTGCTTGCCGGCTTGCCGTCGAAAAAACATTGGATCGATTTTTAACCCTTTTCCCGTGATCCAATCGAGCTGAAACTTGGCAAGTAGACTCGTGGCGACGATAAAGAAGACCTATCAAATTTTCGTCAAAAAAATTAATAATTTAGTATAATTTCGGATTTTTAGAAATTTTAATGATTTTTTCAAATTGGAATCATTACCAAAGTTTGATTACTAGCAACGGCAGCCCGATAATGTCGCGGAATATTTTCTAAATTTGAATTACTCCGTCGGTATGCATAATAGGTACTTCACTACGAATTTCGAAAATCTAAATTGACCGACAAATGTTTTTAAAATTTAATCTTCAAAGCATGAAGTGTCTTATCAAAGATCAAAACATGAGACATTTTAGAAATATATTCAATTACTGTAAGTTTAGTATTATGTTATATGTTTTAATTCGTCTTTAATTGTTGTTATATTTTACAAAGAAAGGGAGGGATAAAAACTTGATTTTTATGGGTTAGTTTTTTTTAATTTCTCAAACATTAAAAAATAGTTTATTCTGCATCACGCCGTTTCCCTGATTGTCGTTTTTACTTTTTACTTCAATGTCACGCAGTTACAATCACACCAGGGTTATTAGCGACCACTTGATAATCCGTATACTAAAAAATATAAAATATAATTATTTCAATTCCTGGGTGGTCTTCTTAAGTGTGAAAAAGTGCGGAAATTTGTCAAGCCGATCTCGTTACTACAATACGGGGCAAGGCAAGATTCTCGGTTAGCGCTAAATATAATATATGTTTTTATTTCCTTCTGACTAGATTTATGTGAATCATAGCCGAAGCAGGAGCCGCTAGGGGGAGGGCGAGGGGAGGTGGTAGGGGGGGGGACGTCCGGTGATATTTATAAGAATCCCCCCGCCCCCCTCGCCGTGCCCGGCGGCCCTAGCGGCGTCGCTTTAAAACCATGGACCTGAAAATAAATAATGTCGTCGAGTGTTAATTACTGCGGCGGTGACCGCGCGTTTCGTCGCCGCAATTCTGATTTGGAAATAGTTTTAATATCGCGAACGTTCAATCACGAGATGCCTACGAGATTCAGTTTGAAAAAATACGCGGCCTCTATAAATGCAATACGTAGAGTCCGTTCAGTTTAGGAAAGCCACTTGCGTTATTGCTTGACCAACGTAAATTGGCATGCGGCGACTTTGGTACTAAAACCCGCCCCGCCCGCACCCGGCGGTAACCCCTCGTCCTGTCATTCAGTTCAATTTCGTATTTGCTCGGGAGCTGCGACATCTTGATTGCCAATATACACTGAATTATTATGTCCAAAACATCCAAGACAGTCCGGGATGGTGCAAGAACGATTGCCAATGAAGTATTAAAGTTTTGCGAAGCTGAAAAAGCAAATAATGGACCGATATTACCGTTTGACAGATAGAGCGGCCGCCGCGGAGCGCGCTGTTACCCGACCAAATTTCTATTAAAGGCTCTGACACCGGTCACAGGACATTCTATACATTATGTATTGTGTAATAAATTTACACCCTGACAACTTCACCTACGCGACAGGGACGCCCTCCCTCGCACGCCAATTTATAGTGGTACGTCTATTGTAAGAATATTGATGCGACACGTATTCCGTGTTTGCAACTCTATTTCTTAAAAATTAAGATAATTATATTAGCCAAGTTTTGACATGACGCAACAACAAACTTATCATTTGTATCGAGGTTACCGCTCTACTGACATTTTCCCTCATAGATCAAAGTTAATTATTCAATTCTGTCTCGCCTAAGTCAAGTGTCTAGACTGTCTAGACATAGAGGAACCACTGAGGTAATGGCGAGAGGGCCCTCAAAAAATTACGCAAAATTTGACTTATTTAATGGACATTTTTCTTTTTGAAAATTGGCAATAAATGCGATCTGATATATGTTATTTGTATTTGCTTGTGTCTAATGTTACAAAGGGGGATGCGTACTCTTAATAGGTGAAAATAAAATAACTATCACTAAAAATAAATATGTTATGATAAAATTAAATACGAAAATTACATTATAATAAGCAAAACAGAAAAAAAAATAAGCAAAAAAAAAAAACAAAAAACAAAAAAAAATTAACCACTTCCAAACACAAATTCAAAATAAACAATTGGGAAATAGAAACAGTTGACGAATATGTGTACCTTGGTCATAAGATAAAGCTGGGAAAAGAAAACCAAACAGCAGAACTACCAAGAAGAATAGGTCTGGGCTGGGCAGCATTTGGTAAATTGAAACACTTGTTTGAAAATAAAGAAATCCCAATTTGCCTGAAAAGAAAAATGTTCGATACATGTATCCTACCGATGCTGACATATGGACTAGAAACAGCAACACTGACAGAAAAAAGCATACAAAAATTAAAATGTACACAGCGGGCCATGGAAAGGCAGATGCTCGACGTAAGCCTTCGAGATAAAATCAGAAATTAAGAAATAAGACGCCGAACAAAAGTTGCTGATATTCTGGACCGTATTGCAAAACTAACAAAAGTTGCTGATAAATGGCAGTGGGCTGGACATATGGCTCGACAGGAGGATACTAGATGGGCACCCAGAATCTTACAGTGGAGGCCCTGGACAAAAAATAGAAGCGTTGGAAAACCTCCCAAAAGGTGGTCCGATGACTTAGTCCAGCAAGCAGGAAGAACCTGGATGCGAATGGGGAGAAACAGAGACGAATGGAAGAAAATGGAAGAGGCCTACATCCAGCAGTGGAGGGAAAAAGGCTGAGGAAGAAGAAGAGGAAGAAGCAAAACAATCATATAAATTAATTATTTTACAAAAAAAATATTAACACATAATTTATTACAGCAATTAGGTACAGGGTTAAGTTAAGGTTAATTATAAAAATTAAGATTTATATTCCACATTAGAAACAAAGTTCAAAGAACATAAATCATAGTTAGAATAATTTTAAAGCTATAAAGTACGATTCCCTATAAAAACTGTATTTTTCGCTGCTGTTAAGTTGTCATGTGCACCCGCGCGTATATACACAAACAATTAAAGATTATGAGACGGTCGATAATCCACATTTTTTGTACCATTTTACCAAGAAATGCCGATATATGCACAGAGTATAAATTTGTACAGAGATGAATTAAGCGAGGGGATTGGGACACAGAGGAAATATGTATGCCCTCGCGTATATTTATAACACATTTATAGTATTTAGACCTTTTCATAATTTACGAGTTCGTAATATTTTTTAAATAAATCAAACGTTGTGGAACCAAAGCGTGTTCCAAGAAATTTCCGTTATAGACGTACCACTATAACTTGGCGTGCGAAGGAGGGCGTCATTGTCGCGTAACAGAAGTTGCCAATTTATTACACAATACATAATGTACTGAATGTCCGGTGACCAGTGTCAGAGCCTTCAATAGAAATTTGGTCGGGTAACAGCGCGCTCCGCGGCGGCCGCTCTATCTGTCAAACTGTCAGATGGTAATATCGGTCCATTATTTGCTTTTTCAACTTCAATTGTTCTTGCACCATCCCGGACTGTTTTGGATGTTTTGGACATAATAATTCAGTGTATATTGGTAATCAATATTACACAGCTCGCGCTCAAAGACGAGAATGAACTGAATGACACGGCGAGGGTTTACCGCCGGGCACAGGCGGGGCGGGTTTTAGTTCCAAACTCGCCGCACTCCAATAGTTCATGTCTATATATTTTAGCGGTCTGTACGTTCAAAAAAAAATCATGCTCCCCATGACAAGGTACCTACTTTCAAAGGAATTGTGTTACCAGGAATACGTATTTCCATGGCCCGGGAAAGGATTAAAAGACTGTTGGATATTATAGAAAAGACACAGATACTTTTGAATAATTCAATAGATGGAGTATTTAGAGTCTAAAGCCGCGTAAATGATCTGCGACAGGTAGATTATCAGACGCGATCGCGTCTGGTGCTCACCCTACCCCTGGTGGGCTATTTCGTAACCTAATTAGTTAGCGGCGTTACAAAATTGGCCGCCGCCATTATTTTTAAACGATGTTTTTTGGCGCGCCGACCGAAGAAAAGCTCTTATCTCGTAACAGTTGCGCGTGCGTCGGCCCGGCAGCCGCTCAACTCCTGGACTTGGAATCGTCTCAAATCTGCGACTTCCGCGGGGCCTCTTCCGCGCGTCTCCCAGACAAAATCGGCATCCCGATTCGGGTTACTAACAGGAAGGTGGGTCAAAAGTTTATTGCTTCGATGGCTCGCCACTTTAGTCAATGCTAATCATTACCACAGTTGCCGGCAAACTTCTTGAATTTTTTTGGCGTAGTGGGGGAACGCGTAGAAGACAAATTTTGGGTCTCTTTGGTGGAATGGTACATGCGCAAATTTCCCCCCACTACGCCGAAAAATTTCAAGGTGTTTGCCGGCTACTGTACCAGAGATGTGCAAAATAGTTTATTAAAAGTATTTAAATTCAAAATGCAATTGCATGGTTACTTTTCTATTTTAATTGCAAGTACCCAATAGTTTTAGACAAAATTATTTAAATACAATATGCAAAATTAGTATATATTTATTCAAATAACATACTTTTAGTTTGTTAAGTTTTTACATGTCATTTATTTCGCTCATTTTAACACGACTATTTGTTCAAACAGTTCATCTTGATAAACAAGTATTATATTTAAAGAAAAGTTTTTTCGCAGTAGGATATCTGTTCAAGTAATGTATACTATTGTCATCATATTTTGAATATTGTAGTATTTCCAGGTCTATTATAATGTTGGCATTATCACTAGCTACAGGTGAGAGTCGGTCTCAATATTGGAACACAGGAATTTTCGATGAAATTAAACGTGTAAAAAGTACGAAGTATGAAATGAAAAATTAAAGAAAACCATTTTGCATTTTTCATTTATAAAATATGTTTATTAAAGTATTTTAAATAAAATAGAAAATGCATTTTGAAAAGATATATTTCAAATACACAATAAAAATGGGTATTTTGTATTTGCAATTTTGCATTACAATTATAAGTACATAGGTATTTTAAATAATTCAAATCTGTGATTACCTACTATTTTATTATAGTGACGATGGCAGTACAACTCGAGTTACTCGAGTTAATTAACTCGAGTCGCCCATCGCTAGTTTATTACCATCTCACTGTCTCTCCGGATAGAACGGGGCATTCTTCTGTCCTGGCACACTACTCTTACCTCGACCACTTCCATACAGCTTTTTACACATAATCTTCGGTTGTTGACACTTTTGTGTTTACACCAAGGACGATTGCCTTCAATTCTCACCTCATATATTTTCTTTGCCATCTTTCTCTCGCTCGTACCTTCCGTATGACCAAACCATCTTTATTTTTATACTCTTGTCGACCTTTCTGTGGACAGCTCTATATTTGCATCTAACTTGTTCATTGTACAATCGTACATGCGCGTAAGCTAGATGGCATAAGAGTACCTAAAACAGAAGAATACCCAAACGAGTACAGTCAAAACTTACCTAACTCCATAAACTTTTTTTTTTGGCGTACCAAAGAAATTTAGGAATGACCTTACAGAATCATTGACATTCAAATCTTAAAAAAAAAGGTGATTGGGTATATTTTCAAAGACTGATATGGCATCGGAACTTCACTCATTATATGTATTTATTAGAGACACTAACAGGATAATAGGTACATGATACTCTAATAATAAAACATTATAAATGAAGACTATATCCATTATCCCAATTACAAGTGTCTTCGGCACGCTCTAGTAACATGTATTTTTGCATTTAAGTATATTTTACATGTACATTAATGTGTATTGTATATTTAGTGTTTGAATGTAGTGCGATTAGTATTTAATAAATAATTGATTTAATGCATCTATATGTTCAGGTCATCGTTTAGAAAATGGATGTTGTGTATGAGTGAGTTTTTGAACGATGATAAGGTATCTGCAAGAATATCAGCATCAATGTTAGGGTCAGCACAATACATATTATGTGTGCGACAAAACCTTGTGATGGGAGAAAAGTAACCAACATTCTTAGTGTGCTGGCTTATTCTAAAGAACTCCGGGTTTCTTATAAATTTATGTCAGATAGAGAAAGAGAATCAATAGCTACACTGAGAATCTTGTGAGAAAACCACAACGAGATCGGATATTTTCCGTCTTGACTCAAGTTTGTGCATTCTGAAAAAGGCAAGTCGATCTTCGTAGCTGTGAAGGTAATTGTGTTGACCAGCTTTGTATGACAAAATACGTAGAAACTTCTGCACTCTCTCGATTCTCGTAATATGTGTTGTGTATTGAGCACTGCTATTCTTACCACTTTTCCGATTGACGATATCATTTCCTCAATCGCCCTTCTCTCGATGTCATTTTCAACTTTCGCTTCGAAACGCAGACTCGTTCGCTCTCGTACGAAACCGAATCAAATATTCCGTCTCTTGCTCGTCCGCCCGGAATCCAGGTGTCTAGCGGACTTTCATTCACCGCGGGTATTCTAGGGCTCCCACCTGAGGGGCGCTATTTCCAGGCGCCGCCCTCCGCCCCCCGCGCTGCCCCCGCCCACCGCCCGCCGCCCATCGGCTATTGTTAAACCAGTGGACGCCCGACCGAACGGCGGCTCACTCCAGTTCATCGACTCGACGTCGGGAAAACAACTCCTCGAGTTACCCACCGCCTCGCGTGATTTAAGGTCTCAAGAAGGCCAAACTGCGAGTATTTTCGAAGAAAACCTGACTCAAAAAGTGTTCCAACGTGTTTGGTGGATCAAACATAGTTAGCTGCAGCACTTTAAAATATTTTCTTGTTTCGATAGCTGACTGCTTGTATTGCTGTCGATCGTAAATTGAAATTGTGTGAAGAAGACCTAAGTATCTTTTAAGAAAACATAACTCAAATCATGAAATAGTGTGTTTGCTTGTTTGGTGGATCACTTAGTTAACTGTAGTGTTTTTAAATATTTCGTTATTTCTATAATTGACTGCTCGAGCCACTGCCACTTTTCATTAACTGAAGTTTTGTGAAGAGGAACCAAATATTTTTGAAGAAAACCATACTCTGATCATTAATTCGTATGTGAATTCAACGTGTTGTGAACTAAATGACATTTTAATTCTTTAAAAGATTGTGTTGACTTCTCTTTGACATTGTGAACATCAAATAAAAATAATATGTAAGTGAAAGTGATAAAAATGTATCTCTTAAAACATTAACAAAGTTACTTGTTAAATTTTTTTAAGCACAATAACTACTTTCAAGCTATCGTGTCAACATATCGGTGATGGTAGATTTATTTTCTATGAAACAACTGGATTAACTAGGTGAGTTGTACCATTTAAAAAATATTGATTGCATTATTTGTATATATCTACTACTTTTATTTGATTAATTACACCAACATGTTTCAGAAAAACCTTTCCATCATCAGGGTGTTGTATAACTGTCAAAATATCATAATAAAATGTCTTTTGTTTCTTGTTTTTCTAAATTATTTGAAAAATTAGGTTTTTCTGAAACTAGTTGGTGTAATTAATCAAATAAAAGTAGTAGATATACACAAATAATACAATCAATATTTTTTTAAATGTCAATCTGCAATGTTGCTGAATCAATTGAAAAAAAAAGTTTCACTATTTCCGAGTAACATTGTGGAATCTATAAACACTTGTATAAAAATAAAACACTAACTTATTTTTTATTGTAGGTACTCGTTTAATGAGACTAAAGCGTCTTGAGTGAATTGAATGAGTATAATAAAAAACAAGTGGTTTTTTCCGCGCTGTTTAATTCCCAAATTCTTCCTGTCAGGTTGTATTGTTTCTTTCTGGAATCTCTTTAGAATGTCTTAATGAGAGTGTACACAATTCCGTTCCCGCTTTGCTACAGACAACACTATGGCCGCGTGTTTTGTATCACGTTTAATTAGACAAGATGGATTTGGCTAGCGGGCCCGCCAGTGTCATATTTCTGACTTTGCCGCAACATTTCCAGACATTGACAGACTGCCAAGCCGTATGGACTGCCTGCGTCTGACCGACTCTCGCGATGAATCAGTTATTACTTAATTTGCCACCACGTGAATTGTATAGTCTAGAAAAGGTGCGGAACCAATGACGACTGCCGCTTTTTGAAATACGTTACTTTAAAAGTCGGCATATTATTCATAATTTAATGTTAAATAAACATAAGTAAAGTAATCAAAGAGAGATTTACCTATGCTGCATCCAGTGATGTACAAGATACCCTATACAAAGTATCTGGATTACAAAATGCAAGATACTTTAAAATCAAGTATTTCAGATACCAGATACAAATAACTTTCTGGAATGGTATCTGAAATACTAGATACAAAGTCATGCATTCGGTTACGTTTATTTGGGAAAAATATATCGAAATCAAATATTTATCTGTCAAAATATTGAAATAAATGAAATATTAAAAGCTGAATTTTTGTGATTTGAATATTATGAGATATATTTCTTATTTCTGTTTCATTTCAAAATATATGCTTAGGTAAAAGTCATGCTTCTTGTTCCCACTGCACGCCCTTGCAAAATACGTATCTTCCAAATACTTTTTAAAAATAAAATTCTTTTGTAAGAAAACACATTTCATTGAATGTAAGTTTATTTCTTACGCGAATTATTTACGAATAAATCGCGTGGATCGCGCAAATGTGACAAGATAAAATATTATATTTTTAAGGTTTTAATTGAGACTTAAGTAAAACCAGTTTTTCTAATATTTTGTCGCTCATGTTCTTCGATGAGTTCTCATCATTGAAAAAAAGTATCATAGCAGTCTTAGTATTTACAAAATACTAAGATACCAAAAGAATGTATCTAAATACAAGATACAAGATGAATATTCAAAAAAGTATTCTAGATACAAGATGAAAATACGTATTTTGCATCTTGTATCTGTATTTCAAATACTTGTGTCTTAGATAAGTCACATCTCTGGCTACATCTTAACCTTGCATCAATTAATTTCAGGTGTAGCGATGTTCTTCTACGGGTTCACACCGGTTCGCTTGAACCGGTTGTTAAAATTGGCGCCCTCTCGCCGAACCGTTTGTCGCTGAGATTTATTATAAAGTCTACCGAGATCTTTTTGTTAGAGCGTTTTGGGTTAATCTATTCTGTGTATGCGACATCTTTGGCCGACGTTCCGGATCTCTCAGGGCTGATGATGGACCCTGCGATGGAGTACGAAATGTCGTCCACAGATGAAGAATAGTTATGAAAATTTCTATCCAGAAGATACTGAATGACCGCGAGAACCTAAGGATATTTTTAAGCATCGGGGTCTATTGTGAGGTTTTAAAAATTCTGCTTATTTTGGTACGTACCTACACCACCAAATCACTAAAATATTCGAAAATATTGCTTCTGTAAAAGTGGTATTTTTTCCATAGACCTCAAAACGGGGTAAATACCTATACAGGGTTATTTGTAAAACATTAATAACCTCGCAGGACTCTATTCCTGCCTTGATTATGAGTCAAAAATGTTCAAGCTATTATGACCTAATATCAATAGTTATGGAGATATGCGACATCAAAGTTTGCATTTTTTTTCAATATTTCTGACTTATTTTTTGTAAAGCGTTGGACTATCAATACAGTAACTTATATCGAATATGAAAAATTCATTGCCTTTAATAAAAGTCAAATAAAAAATAAAAACCTTCAAATTCCAATTGGAATGTTTTCCAAATGGAATTTTTTCAGGGTTTTTATTATTTTATTTAACTTGCATTGGAACGAATGAATTTTTCGTAATCTATATGAGTTACTGTAATGATACTCCAACATTTTACAAAAAATAAGTCAGAAATATTGAAAAAAAATGCAAACTTTGATGTCGCATATCTCCATAACTATTGTAACGGACAGGATGAATGATAGCCCTGAAAAGAGCCTCCTCAAAGAAGATGACATTGCCGAGTTCCATGGCTCGCTGCGGACACCGATCAAGGTGGACCTGTGACGTCATCTTATTCACGGGCGACCGGGCAGGACGCCGGTGCGTCATCACCACCCTGAGGACCGTAAAGACGGGTCCTATGCTTTGATAAATTTGTGAACAAATTTATGTATGAAAATTTATGAAAATAAAATAGTTGTGACATGTTTAAATTATTACATATTATTGTAAGAACCTAAATATTGACATATATGAATGTACTTTGTCACATGTTTATTTTCAATAAACGAGAAAATCGCTGTTGCGATAGACCGGGGTGGTGAGTGTAGCCAACTGTATGGCATAAAGACAGATATAAGAAATATTATTGAATATTTCCGAGTGACGGCCAACTGTATGGCGGAAAGACAGATACAGGAAATATTATTTCCTACGGCTAACTGTATGGCCTGACAGACAGAATTACGAAATATTGTTTAATATTTCTACATATGTATCCGAGGACAGAGAGTTGGTATGCGAAGGAAAAACGGGCTGCAGACCGATTGTTTCCGACAAGTCGCGAAGCCATATCTTGTCAGATCTCGGAGAAATCTACATATAACTAACAGTGTTTTATAGGCCTAGCGACGGGGCTCATCACTAATAAGGTCCCGGGCGCGACAGCCACCGAAAAACGGTATTTGTACCAACAAATACGAGAATTTTCGACCCAAAATTGATTTTCTTATATTTACGAAAAACGAGGGTTTTTTCAATGAAATTGGTATCAAACCATAATATTTTTGCTAAACAAAGCCATTTAGACTAAAATCTAAAAGAAAATCATGTAAATAAAAAAGTAAAAATTTTCACATTTTTTACGTAACCACTATCAGCAGTGGTCCAATGTCGATAAGGGTCATTTTTCAGTCAAAACTTTGAAACTGTCTTACAGACGCTACAACAGCCGGATCAACTTAAAATATTTTTTGTTGAATTCCTTGCATAAGAATCTACCCATTTTACATGTTTTTACATACCTACCTTGTCAGGGGCGCACCTGAAAAATAAATGAAAATTAATTTTTTGCGACCCACTTTGAAATATTTATAAATGACTGAAATTTTATTGTACATAACTAAAACTGATATCAAAAGTTACACCCATGTGGGCTCTTTATAAACTGCATTAACAAACATGTATAAATCATAGTTAACAAATTTTATAAATTTAATTGTGAAATTTTCCTGAGCAAATACCGCTGCGATCGGTATATATTTTTTGATAAAAAATTAACTTCGGTCTTGCGGGTCCAGGCAATCACGTCATGCTATAAGCAAGACATAGCACCATGTAAATGACGTGATGAAAACCCCGGGGGGGTGGCGTAAAATTTCTAAATAATTTTTGAATTCTGTAAATAAAACTTTCCGAGCTATTTTTTAGACAATTTCGCGTGCGCGAACGCGCGATAAAAACTCTCTGTGATTGGCTCCCGGAAATAAGCCGGGAGGTATTAAATTTGTGTATAAATTAAACTTCCGTCGGCGTACAGATTCATTCCGTTCTGTGCTTTATACGCCGTCTGGACCACTTCTTCTGACTTTTACTCAACACCTCTGACCTCTGCTCTACCTACTGTTTTGGATTTTGGAACTTCAACTGGACTACCTGCAACCGGATAATTCACTTTTGTGAATATTTAGAACAACCACTGTCAGCGGGTTTACGATTACCGCTGTACAGTCTTGGTCTGTTCTACGAGTCAAGTACGGGAGACCTGCGCATCATATCTTCGCGTATTCTGTACGGAACAATTGGTCCTATCGAGCCGGGGATCCTGTACGACGCTCAAGATGTCGCAGTCTGGAGAAAGACCTGGACGCATGGAGGAAGACGACTTCTACCAAGGGGAGCCACCGGCCTCAGAGCGGACCCGTTCTGTGTCAGACCGTGGCTCTTATCGGTCATCCACGACCGAGGACACCATCCGACGTCTGAGGGACGAGCTGCGCAGGGAGCGCCGCCATACGGACACACTGGTCCGTATGCTTGAAGCCAACCAGCAGCAACCGCGGCAAGCTAGCCTCACTGGAGCGAGGCTGACAACCACTGCAGCGGCCGGCATCTCGACGTACGAGGACGTACACCCACCTGAGGGCTCTCGTGCTGGAAGCCGGACGAGAGATGATGGCCCTGAAAAGGGACCGACGTTCGAAAACCAACATCAACCTGGACCCCCAGCTATGGGGCCACCCGGGGCAGGCCGGGACAACCATGGTGACCCTGCAGGGGCCCCTTTGGATAGCGCCATTGCCAGGCGCCCACCCAGGGGTGCCACCGTCACGACATCCGAGGAAGACCGGACTAGGCGGGCTTCCACCAGCAGTGCCGTGCCAGAACCAAGCACCTTCACCAGGGAATGGGTCCTCAACCAACGGGACCCAAAGGAAACCCTGACTACCATCATAGAGGAGGTGCTTCAAAAGAATCGACAAGCCGACACCACAGCCCTGAGCAATCCAGCTGCTCAGGTATCGGCAATCCTGGCGCGGCAGTCAGGAGCGAAGGAACTGCCCAACTTCAGTGGTGATGCATACGACTGGCCAACTTTCTCCGCCCAGTTCGAGCAATCGACAACGCTGTGCGGGCTGTCCACGGCGGAGAACCTGATCCGTCTACAGTCTGCCCTGAAGGGCCGAGCTCGTGAAGCCGTTGCGCCCCTACTGGTGGACCCTAGCAACGTAGCTGAGGTTATGCAATCATTGCAAGATCGCTTCGGGAATGCAGCCGACATCATAGAAAGTATGTTGGAAAAGGTGCGCCGCCACCCCCCGATACCTGCGAACGCACCAACGGACGCGCTGAGCGACTATGCCATCACAATACGAAATGTGGTGGCAACAGTACGAGGTTTCGACAACAAATACCTCACTTCACCTCAGCTACTAACAGAAATGGTAGAGAAGCTACCATTGGCGGCGCGTCTAATATGGCTGCATAACCGAAGAAACGATTACGTGAACGTTACAGTGAAAGACTTGTCGGACTGGCTGTCCGGCCTACTGCGACCAGCTCAACATGTAGGTTGCCGATCAAAAAGGGCGATCAACCACCGCGGAGGACAGGTCCACCATATGAGCGTGGACAATGTGGACGAGGAGCGCCGCCCGAAACCACGGCAGGAAACGTGCCCAGTGTGCCACATGACAAAGCACCACCTGGCTACGTGCAACACATACCTGAAAAGACCCCTGCCAGAACGATGGAATATCGTGCGACGAACGCAGGTATGCTGGAATTGCCTGAAAGAAAATCACCACTCATCAAGATGTACCAGCAAACCATGTGGTACCAAGGGCTGCCGTGAACCCCACCACCACACACTACACGGAGCAAGGCACCACAACCCGCCGCACAATGGAAGGCGCGGCGGGAGATTTGGACCATCAACTGGAGGACCGGCACGCAAGGCACCAAAGGCTGGCGGCCCAGGTGCAACGAATGCTGCAGCCGCCGCACCAGCAACCAGTGATACAGTGGGCCTGACGAGTGGCCAAGGAGGCAGACAATATGTCTTCCTCAAAGTTCTTCCAGTGGTGGTGGGTGGCCCCCGCGGGCAAATAAAAGTGCACGCGCTTCTCGATGAGGGTTCGACGGTTACCCTCATCGAGCAAGAAGTGGCCAGTGCCGTCGGGGCCAAGGGACCGGTTCGTAGTCTGCGCATACATGGCGCGAGTGGGATGTGCTCTTCAGACAACCGGTCCCAATCAGTGAGTGTTACCGTACGCGGTGACGGGCCCGAATTCCCGATGAGGGCGAGCACGGTGCGTAGGCTCGCTCTCCCCTCACAGTGCGTGGTGAGCAATAGGCGCGTACCGCGAGGTGAGGGATACGCCAGTGTGAACGAAGTGCAACCGCAGCTTCTGATCGGGCAAGATCACGCGCACCTCATTGTGTCAAGAGAGGTGAAGGAGGTGCGCAACAACGGTATCCAGTCCCGCACGGCCCTAGGATGGGCCACACACGGCGTATTCGGGAGCGATATCCACAATAGTGCCGCAACAGTGTTGGCAATTGCGGGTACGGTGTCTCCAGCAACCGACAACTCTCTGGAGGGACTAGTTCGCGAACATTTCGCTGTGGATTCGCTGGGAGTAACCACCGCAGCCCGCATCAACAAGGAGGATGCGCGGGCCGCCGCTATTATGGAAGCGACCACCCGGCAGCTGCCCACTGGCCAGTGGGAAACCGGCCTCCTATGGAAGCATGACGAGAGAGTGCTACCAGAAAGCCGCCAGTGCGCTGCCAACCGCCTGGCCGGCATTGAACGAAAAATGGCGAAGGATGCGGCATACGCGGGGGCATACAGGGCCAAAATAGAAGAATATATAACCAAAGGATATGCCCACCCCCTGTCGCCGGCCGAGGAGGCCGGCATGAATGGAAAATTCTACCTGCCGCACTTCGCCGTTTTTAATGCTCATAAACCAGGCAAGATACGAATTGTCTTTGACGCGGCAAGCAAATGCCGCGGCGTCAGCCTCAATGATGTACTAATAACCGGGCCGGACCTGCTCAGCTCTCTATTGGGCCGTGTATTCCGGTTCCGAGAAGGAAAAGTGGCGCTGGCAGCGGATGTAAAAGAAATGTTTCTGCGAATAAGAATCCGAGAAGCGGACCAGGCAGCACAATTATTTTTGTGGAAAAAACAGGGCGAGCCGGAACCAACCACGTATCAAATGACTTCAATGCTATTCGGCGCCACGTGCTCGCCCAGCAGTGCCCAGTACGTCCGCAACCGGATCGCAGATGCCAGCGCCGCGG
>JADDOH010015478.1:0-11662 GCA_016648135.1 Agrypnia vestita
TGTTTGTTGTTTGTTGTTTGTTGTTTATTGTTTATTGTTTATTGTTTATTGTTTATTGTTTATTGTTTATTGTTTATTGTTTTTTGTTTATTGTTTAAGTACATTACTAATAACTCCACACTAAGTAAAACCTGTTCTGTGGCATATAAGCTTGCAATTGAAGTGGTGTGTATACAGTATTTCGCTGTATTAAGTTTACGGATACACCCCTCTCGCATCCATAAAATTAACACAACGAAACAATGCGCATATTACGCACTGTACCCGCACTAACTCAATTGCAACTTATATGAAAAGACCTATACATGTGATTCGATTCCACAGCGAGACTAAAAACTTTTTTTTTTTATTAAGAATTATCGTTATTGGTATAAAACCTGTACGCATGGAAAATTACGTATACCTACGCATTTTATATTGTGTATTTATACAATGATAAAAATAATAAAGATAATATAAAATGATTTCTTGAGAGCAATATCCGCTCTTTGAGAAATACAAATTACATAAAATTCTATTCAACCTAAAAAAATTATTACTTAGAATAATTTAGAAATTGAAATGTAATTTATCGGATAATTAATAAATGTTCTCAATGAATCTTCAAAGGATGTTTCGACTAAATCAGCCGGTCCGACAGCTCACTTTAGACAATTAGTGGAAAATTACCGGCACCTGTGTGACGTCATCGGGCCGCCCATTCAGAGCTAACAAGATTTTCCGCCACTCTGTACAGCCAATGTGCTTTGTCCCACTAAGCACGTTACACGTCCCCCCCCCCGCCCCAGACTGTACCAGTTAAAGAGAAAAGAAGAAAAATTGTTTAAAAAACAACCGAGAAACAAAATAAGGACGTACCTAAATTGAGTTAGGAAACTTAATTAAAATGGCGATTGCACGTCGACTTTTTAATCATGGCATACTATACATTCGACCGCTGACCAATCTGTTGCGTTGCAATTATATTTTTTTATTATGACAATATAGTGGGACATTAGGACTCTCGCCTCGTGATCCAAAGGTCGCAGGTTCGAATCTCACTCCAGACCAGCAAGTTACTCCTATTTTCATAGCACAAGCGTTTAGCTTTGTTTGAAAATGGTAAGAATATTGATGTGACACGTATTCCGTGTTCGCATCTCTATTTGTATTAATTAAAAAAAAATACATTAGTTCAACGATTAATTAATTTGTGAATGGCGAATGAAATAATTTTGTCACGTGACGTGCCTGTAGGAGGCAAATGAAAACACTAAAATAATTTAAAGTTTAATTTATTACCAAAAAGTCAATAAACACGAGTTAAATCGGAGTGCCGTTTTAAATTCATAGTCAATAAATGTTTCGATAATATCTCACACACTTATTATTACGCTGTTTCTTAATTCGCACTATTTGACGCTGTTTTTATTGCTTTGATCACTTTCTAGTAAACTCCGTTCAATTTTCGCACGCAGAAAAACTTCTTGCCCCGGTAAGAACTTTCTTTATTCACTGTCGCTGACGGTTAACCATCAGGAATGACTGATTCAGCGTCGCATGACGCATTCCCGACGTTTTCATATTGTTGTTGTCAATATATCACATCTAAGTAATAATAATAATAACTCTGTCGCTTCCCTTCACCAGCTGAAACTAGTAGCTGAAGAAAATAAATTTTGATTAAAATTGAACATAACATAACTGCAGCACCATTCTTTAATTCAAACAAATCTCGCACTCGAGAATATTCCACTTGTCTCTAGAAATTGTGATGCAAGTCGTTAACGAGATTTTCCCACGTAGTTATCGCTCTCGGCCTGTATCGCTTCATATGATGTTAGCCGCGCGTATTGCATGTATTATATACTCTCAATTTTCTAAATGCTTCTGGTATATTTTCGCGTATGTTATCAATTTTTAAATAATACGATTATGTGCGATCGCTCTTGATTTTAGCATCTCGTGACAATATTAATATAATATAATGGATAATAATATAATAAAGAAATTTCGGAATGTTTTAAAAATGGTTTAAAAATATTTATTAACATTGTGTTAAATTTACATTAAAACAACGCAGTACGCGTGGTGTACCTACAGAAACGATAGCACGCGTCAAGCGCATTGTTGTGTTACTGTCTAGCGAGAACTTTGTCTCTTTCTTGCGTAGATATCGTTCACGCATACCATTGACGTGTGTCGATTCACAACCCATCTGTGGTTTACTCAGGCTGACCACCTTACCAAATGCACAAAGGGTGCGCGCTCTGAAGGCAGGGCGATCACCTTACTAAGAGTACACAGGGGCGCAGCTATAAAAGGCGAGAGCACAAGCTCCCGTCCTCTTCTTACACTAACCAGCGGGCAGTAATCTTCGGGAACTCGTTAATCTTTGAGTAGTTTGTTGGTCTTGTTGTTAGGACTCTCGCCTCGTGATCTAAAGGTTGCGGGTTCGAATCTCACTCCAGACCAGCAAGTTAGTCCTATTTCATAGCACAAGCGTTAAGCTTAGTTTGAAAATAGTTAGAATATTGATGTGACACGTATTCCGTCTTCACATCTCTATTTTTTTTTAAAAAAGTAAAAGTAAAAAGTAAAATTAGGAGTCGGTCAGAATAAGTATTTGGAATTAACTGAAGATATATCGCAACGACCTGTTTTCATTATTGGGATCTATATTCCCGGGATCGGGATCCATGACAACTGACAACATCCTTGAAGTGTCATCACCAAAAAATCTACCTTAAGTACGGTAAATTTCAATGTCTGTCTGTCCGTAGCTCTATTTTATATTTTTTCTATTTTTCTTTTATAAATAAATATATACTTCTTCTTTGGGAACCGACTTGTAAAAGTACAGTCATTTTTGACGGGCTCCATGATCTATTTGTGGAAGGGTTTAATTAATAAGTTTACATTATTTCTTATGGAGAAATCAGATTTTATTTTATTTATTTTATTTTATTTGGAATTCAAACAGCTAATTTAACATTAAGCCAATTACATGGATTCACTTAATTAACCTATGTAGAATACTATGTATTGTATACAAGAGAATAAGAAGATATATTGGGTCCTTACATATGAAATTGGCGTTTAGTATGGGAGGAACATAAAGCCGATTTTTTTAAATATAATATATTTATTTAATCAAAGTATGTACCATTGCTATCTATGCACTTTTGCCATCTCATAGGTAGTTCATCGATCCCTTTACTAAAAAAACTATTCGGATGGGAATCAATAAAATCTTTGAAGGCGGTTTGGACTGTCCCATCGGAGTTGAATTTTTTCCTTTGCAAGAAGTTATCCAAATTTCGAAAAAAATGGTAATCTGTTGGGGCAAGGTCCGGAGAGTACGGTGGATGTCTTAGACATTCCAATTGAAGCTCCTCTAATTTGGTAGCCGTCTGTTGTGCAGTGTGTGGTCTAGCGTTATCATGAAGCAGCAGTGGCCTAGAGCGATTAACCAGCCTCGGTTGTTTAGCAGCTAGCTTTTCCATCATGGTTTGCAGTTGCTGACAATAGACATCTGCCGTAATCGTCTGGCCAGATTTAAGAAAGCTGTAGTGAACGACACCAACACTAGTCCACCAAACGCTCACAAGTAACTTTTTTGGATCAATTTTCGCTTGGGGCATGGTTTGGCTGGTTCGGCAGGGTTCAGCCATTGCGATGAGCGCTTCCGATTATCGTACAGGATCCACTTTTCATCACAGTAATGCAACGCAGCAGTCAACGCGCGTTTGTTGATTTGCTTCACTCAATTCGTGAGGTACCCACCTTTCAAGCTTTTTCACCTTACCAATTTGCTTCAAGTGGATTAAAACAGTTTTATCACTAACACCGCAGCCTGCAGCTAACTCGGATGTGGTTTGCGATGGATCCGCTTCCACAATAGCCTTCAATTCTTCATTATCAACTTTGGTCTCCGGCCGTCCACGGGGCTTGTTCTGCAGGTCGAAATTTCCAGAACGAAAACGTTGGAACCAAAAACGCACTGTGTTTTCTTTTGCGGCACCGTCGCCATACACATCATTAATCCTTCGAGCCGTTTCTGCAGCACTGGTGCCACGGTGGAACTCGTACTCGTAAATAACGCGATATTTCAAGTTTTTCATTTTGTAAACTGAGTGACGCAAAGAAAAAAACAAATGAATTATAATTTTCAAAACACAAATACATGAGTAAATAGCTGTATAAATTTGGATTTGGAATTCCTAACCAAAGAGAAGATATTTGAGATCAAATTTGCCAGTACGGCAAAACGCCAATTTCATATGTAAGGACCTAATATTTAACAAATTCAATAAAAATATGAAGGAAGAAGGGTTTTTTTTTTAAAGATATAAAAATACATGAAGAAAGTACGGTAAATTTATTTCCAGGGGGAGAGGAAGGAAGGGGAAATGGATTAGTAGAGGGAATGTGGGGTAAGGGATAAGATCTGTGTGATAAAGATTAGTTATGTTTAAGTAAGAGATACACATGCTTATTAGTGGCATGCTAATGAGCATGCACACTTGCTCATTATTAGCATGCTTATTAGTGGCATGCTAATGAGCATGCACACTTGCTCATTATTAGCATGCTTATTAGTGGCATGCTCAAAGCTAACAATCAAACACACATGCTTACTAGTGGCATGCTCTTATCATAGAATAGAGACGGTTTTGTTCAAAATGGAAACTTTGCAAACTGAAATAGAAAATTCAAGTGAACCAATAAATCAAAACAGTTCCCGAGATTCCATCCGCACATTTTTAATTTTAGTTTTTATAATTTTTATTATAAGATATGAATCATTCATGCCTTTTAATAAAGTTTCATAAACATTATTTCTCGCTATATTATTTTTACACAACGGTGACCGAGTATTCCACAGACATTCGTGATTCCTATAATAAGTCACGAAAAGTAATGTTTTGTCATCTCCCCAACGCGCCATATTTGTTTCATCTGTCGCGGACTGAGAAGATCGCATTGATAATACTAGCCGCGAAGCCCGCAAATGACATGTGCATGCTCATAATAAGCAAGCCTGTTCGATAGTGCGCATGCTCACGTGCCACTAATAAGCGTGTGTATCAGTAGCTTTAAAGGAAGGCTATGTGGGGTTAAGCAATGTGTTAGATGTGTGTTTTAATCTTAGTAATTGTCGTGTTGAAGATATCGAGTTCACTGAAGAATGTGTTAAAATATGATGAGGCTCTGTAGAAGAATGAGTTCTGTTTGGCGTTTGTGTGGCAGTGTGGGAGATAGAATGTGACGTCAGTTCTGGTAGATCTTTGGTAGAGCTTTTATATTTAAAACTCCGTAATCTCATTTATGACTATTGATTTGATACTTCTTTAATTGATTCCCATTCCCTCCCTCTCCCCACCCCTCCCATTCTATGCATTATCATAATTTAAATCTTTGAAATATTTATTATTTATCACATATTCTTTATCATTGTTTTTTATCTAGTTTTTTTTTACCAGCTTCGAGGAAACTTTACTGGTCATACTCACGAATATTTTTTTTGATATTATATAAAAAAAAAAAATTGTACTGTATGTTTCCCAAATAAAATAAAATAAAAAATTTACTTTGAATTCCGAACACGTTTACAGGGCGAATAATGCTAACATATTTTTGGAACCGATACCCTATGTAGCCTACCTACCCGCATTTGCATACAGCCTGCTAGCACGTGTGTACATTCAGTCAAAACATAATAATACGATATTAAAATCCCCGGCGGTGATTCGCCATTTCGCGTCGCGTGGTGCTCCCCCTGCGGCGCCGCGCTCGCCGCCGCAACCACATTGGCGGAGACGCTCCGCGGCCGGGCCCCCGCGGGCCCCCGGCGCGGAAGCCAAACAAGCGCCGAGAACAATAACAAAGTGGCGCAGCGCTGAAACAATGAGCTGAATATTTCATCAGCTAACTCGGGCCGCGCGGGGAAATTCGATATTGTTCAATTTTGCCCTAACAACCCTGCAATAATTAATAAAATATGTATCTGGAAATATCGAAATTATATCTAAACAATATATCAATTAGAAAAGACATACAAAAAAATCAAGTTAAAGAAAAAATATTTTAACTTACCAAACTACCGTAGCGAAATTGGATAACGCGCCATCCCCGGATAGAATGGAGGTCCTTTGGTTCGAATCCCTGTAGCGGTTAATATTTTTTAGTTCATTTTATTTTTCTGTATGTCTTTTCTAATTGATACATAAAAATTTGTTTAATAATTCACAGAACTTTGTTCTGAAATCGCAACTTCACAATAATAATGTGTTTTCTTTAATATAAAAATTATATCTCATTTTACGCGGTTCTCCTTGATTTAGGATTGATTAAATTCAACTAATATTTTAATGAAAAAAATTACAATTTTAAAACTTTATATTTAAAGTTTTAAAATTGGAAATTAGTAGGTTGTTGGTCTTGTGGTTAGGACTCTCGCCTCGTGATCCAAAGGTCGCATGTTCGAATTTCACTCCAGACAAGCAAGTAAAGTCCTATTTTCATAGCACAAGCATTTAACTTAATTTGAAAATAGTAAGAATATTGATGTGACACGAATTCCGTGTTCGCATCTCTATTTAAAAAAAAATAATAATAAGATGAATCAATCAGAAAGCTAGGTACAGAAAAATTATCTGGTTTCGACCGAGATATGAACCCAGAGAATTTTCTCTTGCCGGGAGAATGCGTTAACATCATGATATGTTAACCTTAGCCTAATTTAAGTATACGTCAAATTTTACATCATCATCTATCCCCCCTATTCTCAGGATAACAACATCGTTTTAATATTGTAATTATGTATACACGCGTAAAGTTTCTAAGATAAATGTCGAGACATGTGTCAAATGACAAATTTTCTATAATTATAACAAAAACGTTGGCCTTGATTTAATATTTCGTAACTTTCGATGAAGAAATCAATACATGTATGCGAACTTTTTTAATAATAATATTAAAATTAACGAAATAAAAAGTTCATAATAGTGGTCAATACTTACATGATTGTTATGATAACGCAAACCAATGGCAATAGATCCGATAATTTCTAACCTGGCGTAATAATAAACAACTATTTCTTTCGAACCTCATTTCGTGCTTGTTATATGTCAAACGTCAAATATGAGCCGATCGTCGATTGATCGTTGGGTGAATTTAGATCTCCCAAGCAGCAGGTAAAATGAAAAAAATATATAATTTATTGCCTTCTGTTTGTCCAACTTTTCACATAATTTAATAATTCATTAATTAATAAATCGCTAATAAATTTCCAGTATTTTCATATGTCTCCCGCAGTCATGACCCGCGTCAATATTGCTGCTTTTTTAATTTAAAATTTCATTTCAAACCGAATCTTTTGAAGTAAAAACATCTTCCTGTAATACAGCGCGACTTATTTACTAAGATAGTTTACTGTTTAAGAGCATTTAGTTTGTCATTTTCACAATTGTTTTAAAATTTACATGTACCAAGAAATTTGCGTTAGTTCACGTCAAATTCTACAAGTTTAGTTTTCATAGATAAAGAATCTAAATCTTTCTAGAATGCTGGAAGCAGATCGCATCTATCGATAGAGAATATTTTTTTGTATTGTGTTGTTGAAATAAATTATATAAAAAAATATATCATTGCATAAACAGAATCATCAACAGAATAGAGCAATGAGGATAATTCTACAGAGAAATAGATATTCCAAAATTAAAAAGATGTTATCACATTTAAATTGGATTAATATAAAACAAGGATTAAAATTAAATACAATGATATTCATTCACAAAATATTAAACGAAAAAAAGCCAAAATATTTTAAAAATAAGATCAAATATAACACAGAGATACATAGACATAATACAAGAAATGCAAACAAAATTAGTATTCCAAATAGAAAAAAGACAAACTCACAAAACTGTATTTACTACAAGGGAATAAATGAGTACAATGCCTGCCAGAAGATGTGAGGAAGCTAAGCAGAATCAACATCTTCAAACAAGAATGTAAACGGCACATAACAATGGAAAATGTATGAAGAGAAATATTATTTATTTAATTATTTAATAAGTGTACATATATATATATATATATATTATTAAACATATTTTTCATTTATTTAAGGAACGAGTCCCGTAATATTTAATACGAAATAAATAAATGAAATAAAGAGAAACACACAAATATCAAATAATATATATACTCTATTTGCAGTTTAGCAAAGAATACTTCCATTGTTCGGAAATCGACTATCGAGAAGACGTCAAAGCTTCGTTTGATATTCTCGTAAAACAGTCGATTACTTCCCGAATAAAAATGGAATAATATAAATAAGTGAATTAATAATTCAAAGAGAAACATATAACTATCAAATATTGACGACTTGTTGAGTCGCTGGGATAGTGAAATTGGTAACACGCTGTGCGCGAAACGCAGAGGTCCGTGGTTCGAATCCAGGTTCCAGCATTTAATTTTTCAGTTTTATTATTTGATATTTGTGTGTTTCTCTTTATTTCATTTATTTATTTCGTATTAAATATTACGGGACTCGTTCCTTAAATAAATGAAAAATATGTTTAATAATATATATACTCTATTTGCAGTTTAGCAAAGAATACTTCCATTGTTCGGAAATCGACTATCGAGAAGACGTCAAAGCTTCGTTTGATATTCTCGTAAAACAGTCGATTACTTCCCGAATAAAAATGGAATAATATAAATAAGTGAATTAATAATTCAAAGAGAAACATATAACTATCAAATATTGACGACTTGTTAAGTCGTTGGGATAGTGAAATTGGTAACACGCTGTGCGCGATATATAAATAAAAATATAACTTTTTTGGGTGCACCTATTAATTTTTATATTAATTTTTCTGTTTCTTCTAGTCATTCCCAGCATTCAGCTTTCTAAACTACATTTACACAATATTTACAATGATATTTACAAACCCAATTTCACGACTGAGAAAGAATTTTGCTGAACGGCATCCTTAATATTTTACGTCCCCTAATTTGATCCGGGCAATATTAACTTGTGTCGCTGTAATATCCTGCTCATACCGACCGGACGTCGGGGACTCCCCGGGATGAAAAATGCAGAAATATTACCAGGACAGTAAGTGGAATTGATGGCATTTTTTCCAGACAATTTTCCGGGAAAGGGGGGTTTTCGCTCCAGGCATAATCGCATAGTAAACACATAGAACTGAGAAAAATTTCTAGAAGCATATTGATTTGCATTATTCGTTTATATCATTACATTACGGACATTTTATCTATACTAATATTATAAAGAGGAAAGATTTGATTGTGTGTTTGAATTGAATAGGCTCCGAAACTATTGGACCGATTTGAATAATTCTTTCAAATTTAGAAACCTACATTATCCCTGATGAACATAGGCTATAGAATATTTTCAAAAACGTTAGGGATCCGTATGAAAACTTCATTAATGTAACCCAACGTGTGAAAAAAATATCAAAAAACCTTATATCGCGTAGGCTGCAGAAATTTTTGACAATAGAGCAAAGTGATGTACTACAGTTTTACAAAGGACATTAATATCTACAAAAAAGTCTTCGATACCATATATCTAAGTATTACGTTTATGTTACAATAACTTATGTTAACATTAAATGGAAACATTGTTCTTTTAGAGAACAGGGGAACCTTTGTTTTCCCTCACAAACTTATTTTTTTTACTTAATCCTTAACCCGTGCAACGCCGGGTATGACCAGCTATATAATATAATATAATAATGATATATAATACGTTTTCTCTCCATTACACTGGACACTAAATTTAAATCGTTTAACAATGAAAAATCACTCTAAAATGGACTCCAACATATGATTCAAATTGATTGTAGTGTATGTAACATTAAATACAAACATTTTGAAAATAACTTTTACACATATATATAGCACATTATTAAGACAGTTATAATTTTTTTTCGTTTTTTCTGTCCCATCAAAGTAAAAAAACATGCGTACGGGAACACAATTACAGCATACACTTTTTAAGAATAAGAAATAATAAATAACTAGCTATAATCCGTAAAAAAATGACGTACTTTTACTACACAGGGTTATTTGGAAAACATTAATATCCTCGCAGGACTATATTCCTGCCTTGATTATGAGTCGAAAATGTCCAAGCTATCATGGCCTAATATTAATAGTTATGGAGATATGCGACATCAAAGTTTGCATTTTTTTTCCAATACTTCTGACTTCTTTTTTGTAAAGCGTTGGATCATCATTACATTATTTTATATCGATTACGAAAAATTTATCCGTTTCAATACAAGTTAAATAAAATGATAAAAACTCTGAAAAATTACCAATTGGAATGTTTTCCCATTTGAATTCGAAGGTTTTTATTATTTTATTTTACTTGTATTAAAGAAAATGATTTTTTCATATTAGATATAAGTTACTGTAATGATAGTCCAACGTTTTACAAAAAAAAGTCGGAAATATTGAAAAAAAAATGCAAACTTTGATGTCGCATATCTCCATGACTATCGATATTAGGTCATAGTAGCTTGAACATTTTTGACTCATAATCAAGGTAGGAATATAGTCCTGCGAGGTTAGTTTAGGTTAGGTTAGGTAAGGCAGGAATATAGTCCTGCGAGGTTATTAATGTTTTCCAAATAACCCTATAACTGTTATATTCTACGGCTGTGATAATAGCGCCATCTAACTTAGCGCATAGACTTGAGTTTGACAGTGTTTTATAAAGAATATTATGCTTTTTTTTTTACTTATTAAACCTCATCATTATTTGCGCCACCTCGTAGCGTTAGTGACGGACTTTTTTAGGTAGATATTTTTTTTTGTCTTTGTTTAAACAAAATAAAAACTTTCGCAAATCAAAAAAATACAATTTAGGGTTAGGTTGAGTTATATACTAATATGTTAAATATAGACTTATCGACGGTATGTTGGTTCCAAAATATAATTAAAATGTGAGAAGATTCTCTATGTGGCAGTTTCTATTCAGATTGACCTACAAAAAATTAAAAAAAAAAAAAAATTTACAAACAAAAAATATATTTCGATTACAATAATTAAACACGTATATACAAAACTAACAACAAAAACTTAACAATAATCGTAGATAACATAGCAACATTACAATTTTATAAAGTAACACAATGAGTGCAAGCAATGTTTTGTACAATATGCAATATAATATAAGGAATATTCCGTACAGTGCGCGGCAGAACCATCACTGGGTATAGAAAGTATTTTTAATGTTAAGTATTCATTCATTAAGTATTCGACACACTAACACATAACATCTCGTGTTACGTAATAAAAATATAATTATCCAGGAATACCTTCACTTGTCATAAAAACACGAACACCAACCAAGCGTCTAATTCCAAGAACGCTTCTTTCTAAACAATTAGCATATTAAATAGCTCCTTTATAATTCAAACACGGCGAAAACAGTCGTATTAAAATCATGTTTTCATAATTAAGCATTTGGATAGTATTTTTTTACATACTTTTCACTTGTTTGTCAGCGAGGAGTCGTATAATTAATATTTTACCAATTCTGAAATTCGGCAGAGAGACGTATTCCTGATGACAGTACAATAATCACTTTAATTGTTCACTCTGAATTTAAATAAATTGTTTCAATGAAAACTGCGAA
>JADDOH010015479.1:0-52548 GCA_016648135.1 Agrypnia vestita
GCTTTCACTCAATCGTTGAGGTTACCCACTTTTCAAGCTTTTTCACTTTATCCAATTTGCTTCAAGTGGATTAACAGTTTTATCATAACACCGCACGCCTGCAGCTAACTCGGATGTGGTTTGCGATGGATCCGCTTCCACAATAGCCTTTAATTCTTCATTATCAACTTTGGTCTCCGGCCGTCCACGGGGGCTTGTTCTGCAGGTCGAAATTTCCAGAACAAAAAACGTTGGAACCAAAAACGCACTGTGTTTTCTTTTGCGGCACCGTCGCCATACACATCATTAATCCTTCGAGCCGTTTCTGCAGCACTGGTGCCACGATGGAACTCGTACTCGTAAATAACGCGATATTTCAAGTTTTTCATTTTGTAAACTGAGTGACGCAAAGAAAAAAACAATTGAGGAAAAAACAAATGAATTATAATTTTCAAAACACAAATACATGAGTAAATAGCTGTATAAATTTGGATTTGGAATTCCTAACCAAAGAGAAGATATTTGAGATCAAATTTGCCAGTACGGCAAAACGCCAATTTCATATGTAAGGACCTAATATTATTATCGATGAAAATATATAGAAGATTATTTTATCGCATTGCCTGAAACGACATCAACATTCCTTTCGAAATATTGAAGCAATCTGATTTATTTTGATCTATTAGCTGTCAGCACAAGTAGTATCTGCTTCATTTAAATCTTAAAATGCGCGCCAAAAGTAAAACGAATTGATATTGTTTCATTAAAATAAAAAATTTTGCTCTGTATTAATGATATTGTGTTTGTTTTTATCGTACATTAATTATTTGTTTAATTACTGGTTTTCAAAATGGAATGAATGTCAAATAGACAGAACTGAGCATTTTCGACACCTTCTGTTCCCTTTCAATCGAGTGAATAATTTTAACGAATTCCTCGAGTCAAGATAGGGTGCTTTTTTATCGAATAGGCATCGAAAAACTTAATGAAATGTTGGCAAGATATAAAGAATAAAGGATACAACTTACGTGAACACCCAAAATAAAACATCTTGAGACCAACAGCATTGTGAAAGTGTTCCATCTATTCAGAATATTTTGAGTTTATTCAAATCTTTCAGAACAGTGCTGGATTTATGTCACAGAGACATTATTAATCAATTAATGTATATTATAGATATCTCACAGAGACGAAACTGTATTTATTATGGGAAAGTAGGTATAGAAGTCATTTGGGTGTACATAGGACTTATGACCTATCTTTTTATGGTTGGCTTAAGTGATCACTTTACACAATTGTAACATTCGCCATTTCCACCAATGATAGAATATACCATGCTTATTCATTTTTTGGAAAAATGGTGGAAATGGCGAATGTTACAATTGTGTAAAGTGATCACTTAAGCCAACCATAAAAAGATAGGTCATAAGTCCTATGTACACCCAAATGACTTCTATACCTACTTTCCCATAATAAATACAGTTTCGTCTCTGTGAGATATCTATAATATACATTAATTGTTCCATCTATGTTCATTATCGGCTCTGCGAGGCCTATTGGGCATGACAATAAGGGCTCGAGAATATTGCAAAACACACATAGCACTACGATAGATATGTCATTGAAAACATTATTAATCCACCTTCATTTTGGCCTGGTGTTCAGGGATGACTTCAGTAATTCGTTCATCGTCGGTCTAACCGCTGAATTATTTAAATTTTAACAAGCCTATATTGAGATAGGCCCCTCACTATACAAAGTATTGAGCTCATTGTTATAGCCTCTTTGGCAATTTTCTAAAAATTTTAAAATATTTTAAAACACTTTCTAAAAACAATACGCACACAATTTTGAAAATTTGATTGCTGAAAAGCGTGCAGATTCTTTTAAATCCAAAAATATTTTGGAGGCGGAAACAACTTGGAATCACTTAAAGGATCACTTAAAATGTTTAAATAGCATGATTATTCTGAATTTTCTCATCATCTCTTGGGAATAAACCATTATTTCAATGTTAATAAGGGATTAGAATTTTTTCATACAAATATTACAGCAGTAAGATTATTAAAAAAATCGAGAAAGTGTTTATAGCAAAATAAATACCTAAACCTATAAAACTCAATGTCTGTCTGTTCTCTATACACATCCACATTGTTTGTCCGATTCGATTCAAATTTTCCATACTTATGCTTCAGGACCCGGCGGGTAACATAGGCAACATTTCCTCTCTATTCTCATACCCCTTCCCCTCCCCCTGATATATTTTCGATACAAATCTGTACCATTTGACCGATCGGACTCAAAATTTAGAAACTTATTCTTTAGGACTCGGCGGGTAACATAGGCAACATTTCCTCCCTATTCTCATACACCTTCCCCTCCCCCTGACATATTTTCTACGCAAATCTGTACCGTTTGACCGATCGGACTCAAAATTTGAAAACTTATTCTTTAGGACTCGGCGAGGAACGTAGGTGATATTTCCCCCCTATTCTTTTACCCCTTCCCCTCCCCCTGATATATTTTAGATACAAATCTGTACCGTTTAACCGAGCGGACTCAAAATTTGGAAACTTATTTGTTAGGACTCGTCGGGCAACATATGCGACATTTCCCCCCTATTCTTTTATTAACCCTTCGCCTCCGCTTAAATATTTTCGAAGCAAATCTATACCATTCGAATCTAACCTTTGTTTACCCTCAAAAATTTATTTTAAACTTAATCCTTAACCCGTGCAACGCAGGGTAAGGACAGTTAGTTATAACTAATCAAATCCTTTTTGCATTATGTTACATTTTAAATTTGTTTTCATATTAGTTCCGCAATATTTATTCAACACCATTATATTTATTTTGTGTTAATTTTTAACCAATTTTTATTTAGTAGGTTATGTGTTTCCCCTACCATTAGTCCCAAAACATGTTAAATAGTAGTTTTAAAAAAAATGTCTTCATTTTATTGATAATTTATAATGAAATTTTGCTATGACTGAAGAAAAAATAATAGTTCGCATTTATAAGCTCTTTTTATTGTATTATTGTCATTTATTATTAGGGATCAATGTACGTGAACATGAATGAACAAGTGCGAAAAGATGTATAAATAATTTATTAATATTTTTGAATACTAAATTATATTGGTGTTATTTTTAACAGCCAGAAAATTATTTGACTTAAGGCGTCTGATACACATGCTTCTTTAGTGGCACGTGAGCATGCGCAGTATCGACTTTGACAGTGGCATGCTTATTAGTGGCATGTGTGTACGCACATTGCTAGAAATGAGCATGCCACCTAGTGGCATGCTCAAAAATCAACCGCCGGTTGATTTATAAGCATGCCACTGTCATTCACCATAGAGAAGGGGTATCTTTGGAGCATGTGTGAACAGACTTGCTTATTTATGAGCATGCTTATGTCATTCGCGGGCTTCGCGGCTAGTATTATCGATGCGATCTTCTCAGTCCGCGACAGATGAAACAAATATGGCGCGTTAGGGAGATGATAAAACATTACTTTTCGTGACTTATTATAAGAATCACGAATGTCTGTGGAATACTCGGTCACCGTTGTGTAAAAATAATATAGTGAGAAATAATGTTTACGAAACTTTATTAATAGGCATGAATGATTCAAATCTTACAATAAAAATTATATAAACTAAAATAAAAAATGTGCGGATGGAAACTCGGGAACTTTTTTGATTTATTGGTTGACTTGAATTTTCTATTTCAGTTTGCAAAGTTTCCATTTTGAACAAGAGCGTCTCTATTCTATGACAAGAGCATGCCACTAATAAGCATGTGTGTTTGATTGTTAGCTTTGGGCATGCTTATTTATGAGCATGCCACTAATAAGCATGCCAGTAATGAGCAAGTGTGTACAGTTGTTAGGGCATGCTTATTAGTGGCATGCTCATTAGCATGCCAGTAAAGAAGCATGTGTATCTGTACCTTAAGTCATTACGATATTTTGTTGCAAAATTTTGTAATTTAATCAATTATTATCACTTTATTAATGATTGCTGATTAATGCCGTTCCACGAATGATGTAATGCCAGAGGTATGTTGGATCCCTGTACTGAATTTCACAATCATAAACTGTGACATCATGCTGATATGTTTTGTTTTCTATTGTGCATTTTACTAAAGGAGTCACGTAAAAAAACAAGCGATGTTTCATACGATCCGAATTGATTTTTACAGTATTTTGCAGTTTACTGCTATTTTTCGGATATTGTCGATTGCGTAGTTTGTAGAAGGTATCGGTGGTGACATAAAATTTGGAAAATTAGCACCCGTGGACTTGGATTCAAATTTAATGTTTTTTGTAGTAAGTAGTAGTAAGTGTGATTACGATACAAAAAGTGTAAACATATAATATTATTATGATATTTTTATTGTTATATTAACATGAATATTATTTAAATTTACTTTATCGTAAAGTTATCATTTATAATTAATTTATCATGAAAAGTGTATCCTGTAATTACATCATATTCAAAATGTTAATAAAATATTTATACTTTGTACTCTAATTTCACTCTAGCTATTAGCGTCATGGTAACTGTTGATGGTCTGTTTATTAAAAAATAAAAAATAAAAATAGAAAAAAAAATAGGGGTTCTATATTACTATCATCTCCTCTACTTGATTTCGTTGGTCCAATTATCGAGCGCCCTACGCCTCGCTGTCAAATTGAACGGATGAAAGAATTTTGAAATAATAAGATATTATAAACAAACCCACCCGGGCTATAAATCGGGCACCGACCCCTAGTAGGTGTGGCTGCGCGCGCAGTAGTAAACAAAGGAAGGGTCGAGGTGGCGCGACGCGGCGCCGCCCGGCGGCCGCTCGGCGCCGCGCCGCCGCGGTGCCCGACTAACCGCCCTGCATTATTGCGGGGATGCAATTTTCTTCCTTAAATTATTCCCTTTGTGTACGACGGTGATAATTTCAGAAAATATGATATAACGTGTGTATTTTTAATTTATTATATTATAATAATATATTCAGATTATGTTGATCCGCCGTTTTTCAAAATAAATAGTAAATCATTTTAATAAAGAACATGCAGTGAGAGCATTGAAGCGTGAAATTTACGTAAGCGTATATTTTGAAAAAAAATATGCATGAAATATGTCTCTTGTAATATTCCTATTACAATTACTAGCATATTATTCAGATTTTAATATAATTAATTTAATATTCTGTCTCATAAATATATAATATCAATGTTTTTCTTCAAAATATACATCTGCGTAAAATTCATGCTTCTTTGTACCTACTGCAAGCGCTTGATTGTAATATAACCAAAAATGAACAAAAAAAAAAGACGAAATTTATTATGATTAATTACACAGGTCTGCAAATAAACATTTTTAATTTTTTTTAAAAATGGTAATGGGTGAATTATATGTATTTCGGTATGCTGAATTCGAGATATATATTTATAATTTATCTATTTCGACTCATCACGCAAACATTTTCCGCAAAGTGGAAATTAATATATAGGCAAAACCCGCCTTACGGAATGTTAAAAGAAAAAAATCATAAAAATTTTACAAATTTAATTAATTTTAAGTCATAAAATATTTTATTTACATTGTATACAATTATAAATTTTTATAAAATCTGCTTTTTTTAGTTTCGTAGCTTCGTTTTGTGCTTTTTCTTTTGTGGGACGTTATATTTTCCCTACGCAGCATCCAGCAGTAGTCGCTCATCATATTTGTATCCCATCGACCTTGATACCTTCTCTTCATTTCCTTGATATCTTGGTGAAACCTCTCACCCTGCTCTTCACTAACTGCACCAAGATTTTCCGGGAAGTAATCCAAATGGAAGTTCATAAAATGGAGTTTTAAACTCACTGAGTATCCCAGATTTTTAAAATTGCACAACATATTTTCTAGACCGGGTCCTTCTGATTCCTTAGAAACTTCGTAACTACATCTTTAAAAGAATTCCACGCTGACCTCTCAACATCGTTCATCACATTTTCAAAGTTGTTATCTATCATCAGCTTACGAATGTCAGGACCAACAAAAACTCCCTCCTTCAGCTTCGCTTCAGACAGACCAGGAAACTTGCTTGAAAGATATTTAAATGTTTCGCCATCTTGGCAATGCCTTCACAAACCGCTTCATCATGCCAGGTTTGATATGGAGCGGTGGTAGAAGTACGTTTTTAGGATCAACCAAAGATTCAAAGTGCACGTTTTTCTCTCCGACCTTCAATTACTTTAAGATCCCCACAAACTGTCCACTCGAATTCCTTGTACTTTAACTTATCCAAGATCAACACCAAGTTACCATAAGTTTCCTTGAAATGAGTGACCAACGGGTATTGATGCGTACTTATACTTTTATACTTCTTTTCGAGGAATCAATAAACAGTCTCCAATTTTCAGCTATATGTTGAACTTTGAACGTGGACATTAAACCATTTATATCGGAACAATAGACATGCTCACCATCTTGAGAAAAATAAGGCTCAAAATGTTTTTCTCTATTTCTATACCAAGCAAAAGAAGTTCCAACTGTCAAAAAATTCTTCTCTAGCAGTCTGGATCCTAGTAACTCAGCAGATTGTTTTCTTCTTCTTCTATTGGTGTCATGTCAGGTCCCCCCAACGTTGACTTTCACCCGAGAGAAAGCGTCCCTGTCCTGGGCAGCACGAATCTGCTCTCCAACACTTCTTATGCCCGTCCAGTCGCGTATATTGCGGAGCCAGGAAATTTGTCTCCTTCCAACACCTCTACGACCCTCTATCTTGCCCATAAGAATCAGGTGGAGCAATTCGTATTTTTCTCCTCTGAGCACATGACCCAAATACGATACCTTTCGGATTTTGATATTTGTCAGCAACTCTCTATTCACTCTAGCTCTTTGAAGAACTCTTGTGTTGCTGACCATATCCGTCCAGGGTATCCGGAGCATTCTCCGATGTATCCACATTTCGAACGCCTCCAGCCGGTTCATGCTACTCACTTTGAGGGTCCACGATTCCACTCCGTACAGCAGGACTGACCATATATAACATTTGACCAGTCGCTGTCGAAGTTTCAGATTAAGATTGTTTTGGGAGTCCCAAATCTCGGATCAGGTCATTTAATCCAGCTTGAGAAAACTCGTCACTAGAACTTTCTTCTGATTCACTTTCTGGTGATGGAAAATCGTCTGCCGGCTGCGAGTATCGAATCCATGTTGGGTTAGCAAATTTGTTTTTTATTTTTGGTACTATACCCTTGCACATTGCACGAACAAAAGTAGCTTTATCTTGTTTCTTTCTCGTTTTCTAAATTGGATCGGTCCTCTTATCTTCATTCCTGATTCTCCTTTTACCTTAACTCTTTGACTCTCGTGGCTTATTTTTTACTTAAGCCTTTAATTTTTCGTAAATGTTAAGTTATTGTTAATTCTGTGGAAATTTGTAAGATGATCTCTGTACTATTTTATATTCACGTTTAAGCTGATTTTTATTTCTACTGTTAATTTCCCGTAAATAAATAAATAAATAAGTAAATCAACGTCAACTACTCCTTTCCATTTGATTGGTCGATTTCAGGGGGAAGAGTGTCCAGTTTACTATACCTAGACCGCATTCAAAAGAATGTGCGCAAAAAATATGTGTGTTTTTACGATGTAAAAAATGAACACAAAATAAGTTTTTCTAGTAAGTAGGTAACCTTTTTTAAACTAAAATATATATATTTATTTGGAATATCATATTGAGGCTTGTAATACGGGTTTCCCAGGCAACTTTCCCCCGCTTTCTTCTTACCGGACAGAGCTAGGGTATGGTCTTTTGATTGTGGTCGACCTATAGCATATTTTGTCCTAGTATAGTCTTCAAAATACGTGTACTAGTATAGTCATCAAAATACGAAGATCGGTTTTTTCTTGACACGTTGTCTAAGCGGGTTTCACCAGCTTTGAAGCGAAGAAAATACTCTTGTAATACAGGACATGTCACTTTCAAATTATATTAATTCATACACATTTTCAATGTTTAAAAAAATTAGGAAGATTAATACCTAAATTGATACTGACACGTTTAAAAGAAGCGTGTCATAAATAAAATTTTCGTCTTAAAACTCACTTAAATAATAATGCACAGTTGGAATGCAAAGCGAGCAGTCATTCGTTGTCTATTGTATAGTTTACGCAGAACAGAATGACCAAATGATACATTTGATATTTCCGCTAACATAAAATTTCGCCTTTAAAAATATACTCTAAGAATTTTGAAAATAATACCATTAGACGTGATAGGTTGACTACAAGGTTTGACTACTTAGTCGAAAATGTAGAAAACATTTGTAACAAAAAACTGCATCATCTGCAAGCGGTATATAAGTAATAATTTTTGCTAAGCTCAAAACACAATGTATAAAAACGGCCAATTGATTTCTTATTTAAATCAAAGTAAGGTCAAATTCACTTACGAACACACATCTGAGAAAGTGTAATATTCCTACAAAATATATGTACTTTGTTGTATTGCTGGGTTTAAACACGATTGAACAAGGCTTACATATATTAGGTCCTTACATATGAAATTGGCGTTTAGTATGGGAGGAACATAAAGCCGATTTTTTTTTATTATAATATATTTATTTAATCAAAGTATGTACCATTGCTATCTATGCACTTTTGCCATCTCATAGGTAGTTCATCGATCCCTTTACTAAAAAAACCATTCGGACGGGAATCAATAAAATCTTTGAAGGCGGTTTGGACTGCCCCATCGGAGTTGAATTTTTTCCTTTGCAAGAAGTTATCCAAATTTCGAAAAAAATGGTAATCTGTTGGGGCAAGGTCCGGAGAGTACGGTGGATGTCTTAGACATTCCAATTGAAGCTCCTCTAATTTGGTAGCCGTCTGTTGTGCAGTGTGTGGTCTAGCGTTATCATGAAGCAGCAGTGGCCTAGAGCGATTAACCAGCCTCGGTTGTTTAGCAGCTAGCTTTTCCATCATGGTTTGCAGTTGCTGACAATAGACATCTGCCGTAATCGTCTGGCCAGATTTAAGAAAGCTGTAGTGAACGACACCAGCACTAGTCCACCAAACGCTCACAAGTAACTTTTTTGGAGTCAATTTTCGCTTGGGGCATGATTTGGCTGGTTCGTCAGGGTTCAGCCATTGCGATGAGCGCTTCCGATTATCGTACAGGATCCACTTTTCATCACAGGTAATGATTCGATTTAAAATCCCTTCATTATTGTGCCGGTTGAGTAATGCAACGCAGCAGTCAACGCGCGTTTGTTGATTTGCTTCACTCAATTCGTGAGGTACCCACCTTTCAAGCTTTTTCACCTTACCAATTTGCTTCAAGTGGATTAAAACAGTTTTATCACTAACACTGCAGCCTGCAGCTAACTCGGATGTGGTTTGCGATGGATCCGCTTCCACAATAGCCTTCAATTCTTCATTATCAACTTTGGTCTCCGGCCGTCCACGGGGCTTGTTCTGCAGGTCGAAATTTCCAGAACGAAAACGTTGGAACCAAAAACGCACTGTGTTTTCTTTTGCGGCACCGTCGCCATACACATCATTAATCCTTCGAGCCGTTTCTGCAGCACTGGTGCCACGGTGGAACTCGTACTCGTAAATAACGCGATATTTCAAGTTTTTCATTTTGTAAACTGAGTGACGCAAAGAAAAAACAATTGAGGAAAAAACAAATGAATTATAATTTTAAAACACAAATACATGATTAAATAGCTGTATAAATTTGGATTTGGAATTCCTAACCAAAGAGAAGATATTTGAGATCAAATTTGCCAGTACGGCAAAACGCCAATTTCATATGTAAGGACCTAATATTAATTAACTGACCACCGTCGCACAGTTTAAAATATTATTCCAATTTGATATACTCGCATATTGGAATATCTGACAATTTAGATTAATTATTTAAAAAAAAAACACGTCTCATAGAAACAGAAACATGTAGAATTAAAGCTTAACTAGTAGTTTACTTCTGTTGGATTAGGGTCAATGACCGACTGCCAAATGCGCTGTCAAGCAATCTATAAGTAACCAACTCGGAAAAAATATTTTTCAAAATTCTGTTTAAAAATTACAAGTTTGATGATTTTAACTGGTGATGAAAGTATTCACGAAAAATATTTCAAAAAAAAAATCCTGGAAGTCGGCTTGTCGGGTAGTCGGCTTGAAGGGCAATCGGCTGTCCGGCAGTTAATTTGTTGGGTAATCGATTGTCAGGCAGTTGCCTCATCGGGCAGTTGCCTCATCGGGTAGTAGACTGCCGGGCAGTTGGCTGCCGGGTAATTGGCTCTCAGGAAGTTGTCCGGCACCCACTCTCTTATCTTTAGACACGAAAATTTATTTAATAGAATGGTACTATGACATGCTTTGATTAACTTTAAGTTTTTTCAGAAAAAAAACATTGCCTAGTAGATAGAGTCCATTCACTTTAGGTAAGCCTTTTGCATTAGTGTGAGTAAACCCTCTGTAACACGTAAGTTTGTGAAATTGTATTCGTTTTTTAAACCAAATTCATTAGCCGCTCCTGTAACACTCTGACCGGCGAGCGGAGCGGTCGTTTCTTTGTTTAATATTTTTCTCTAAAGATACTACAAAATCACGAATATTTTTAAATTAGGAAAGGAGTAATCGCTTTCAGGTCAAACAAAGGAGATAGTTTTAAATGTATATAAATATATCGAAGAATTATATAAAGATAAGTTATATAATGATAAAATGAAAAAAGTTGATAAAATAACCATCAGCGAATGGAAAAATGTTTGCTGACATACAAAAGGAATTGAAACTGAGCACGCGACGAAGGATATTCAAATGGATGAAATCACAGACTTTAATCAATTTAATATGAAATTAGACGAGGATTCGGAGTGCCATACAAACGATTATAGTTTATGTGATTAAAATTAACTATAAGAATTCGAAAACCCCAATTATACCCGCTTATATATTTATTTTAAAAGCCATAATCCGTCAATAACGTAATTGTATTATATATTTCGGCCGCCAGTTAAGGCTGTGAGAACAGCGCTATCCAGAGTAGCGTAGCGCCTTGATAACATTAGTGATGGAAATAAAATAGAGAATTTTGCTTTTTTTGCTTCCTATACCTCATTATTATTTGAGCCATGTGGCAGCGTTAGTAATGGATATTGTTGCATAGAGAATGATATATTTTGATTAATACTAATGACATAAGCCTTATAATAGTGGATACAGTTATAAGTTTTAATTATACTTAAACTGAAATATTTAAAACAATCATGAAATTAAAAAAAAATAATCTAATTCAGAGTATTTTATTAAAAAAAACATAAAGTCAATGTCTTTATTTTATTTAACAATTTTGAAATCATACTTATTTTTTAAACGAAATTAGATCGGTTATTGGATTCTAGTTACGGTTACGAATAGATTTCTAAATAATTATTATTTGGAGATTAAAAAAATGAAATATAGTTTTTTTATAATACATATATGCTAATTTAAATTTAAAAAAAGAATGTTACGAGATTTTGTAAACGGACTGTTATTCACACTAATGCAAAAGGCTTACCTAAAGTGAATGTACTCTACGCCAAGTATTCATGTGGAAATTGTTATTTGTGTATTAATAAAATTATCATTTATAAAGCGTAGAGAGTATTAATCGTTTATTAAGTAAAGTATAAATTGGTTAACTTTCAGTATTTTCTGAAAAATTAACATGGCCCGCCGTTGACGTCAAGAGTTGGAATGTGGAAATTGTCATTTGTGTATTAAAGAAAATTAAATAAATAAATAAATAATAAATAAATATAGCTTTATTCCAGAATGTGGGGAGGTTCGTGCAATCCCACACATTCCATATAAAAGAAAATACACACATTAAAAATATTATATAAAACAAAAGAGAAATAGTAAAATCATATAAAATAGAAGAGAAGTATTAAAAGTAATCAAAAGAAATATATGGTAAAATATCGGCTTTAGCGAGCGATGGCAAGTCAATTATGCGGGGCCAGTATCTTTCTCCAGTGTGCATCGATGCTGGATGCTGGAGTAAGACGGGCTTCCAGGATAAGGATATTTCCGGAGCTGTATATCCTTTCCCTCATCCCTGCCACCCTGGATCTTATGAGGGCTGCAAAGTTGGGAACACGCCCCTCAGTGAACATACCGGAAGCGCTGCAATATCTGGGAAGGCCAAACATCATACGAAAGGCGTTGTTATATTGTATGCGAAGTCTTTCTATGCTGCTCTTTTTATAATTTGTCCAGAGTTCACATGTATATAACGTTGCACAGAAGGCAAGGAAGAGCGTTCTTTTTACAGCGGTGCTACAAAGACGAAACCTTCTACACAGCATATTCGCTTTCACACTGAGAGCTCGTCTTTGCCTGTCAATATCGTCGTCGTCCATTAGATTATTTGTAATTATGTGTCCTAGATATTTTGTTCTTTCGGTCACCTTCAGGACCACACCGTTCAGAGTAACTGGAGGAATACTTGTTGGGCCCTGACCATACTTTATAACCAACAGTGCTGTTTTATTAGGGTTATAGAGCATGTTTGTTTCTTCAGCAAACACAAAATTAAAAAATTCGCTCGGTGAGAATACAAAATCATCATAAAAGTACGCGATTTATCACAAAAATACAATATCAGAGATTGACATTTTCCAAGGACAGGCGAGGCAAATGTGTTATCGCACACTTACAATACAAGTACACGTGAGTTTAATGAGTATTGATTGAAAAAATATCGTATCTCTTGATTAGCGTGAGCGCGGATAAGATTAACTTTTGGCGAACAATTCCACTTGTTGTGGATGAAGCCCTTCAAGTAAAATTTTATTGAACTGACTTACAAATATTGGTTGGTTAATATTCTTTAAAAAGGCGTTCCCTGTCTCAGGCAGATGTATTATAGAACCACTACATAGGAAACTTGAAACAGCCACATTAGGTCGTAAGTCCTACACACATCTGCAAAAGATATCCATATCTACATTTTCACATAAATAATTTAGTCTCTGTGGGACATGTATAATGTATCTTTTTTTGTAAAATTCTTAACGAATTTTTATAATATATAAAAACATTATTTAAATAGCCCAGGATTGATATTGTAATAGGTTTAGAGATAAAAGTAATTAAACAGGGATGTTTAAATCTATAATCAAGATATATTATAGATGTCTCATAGAGACGAAGCTACATACTTCCATACCTACTTTCCATCTTTAATATATCTGGATTAATGATGTACCCCTGGGGATAAAATCCAGTATTGTGTTTTTGAAAAATTTGTACATACTTAAAATATGTTTAATCTAATTATAGAAGTCTCACAGATGAGATGAGAAAAGTGGATAGAAGTCTCTTATACGATAGCTCAGGGCTTACATCCTGTATGAGCTGGCTTAATTGATCACTCTACACACTGCAACGTTCACCAATTCCATCATTGACATCCACACATGATCAAAATTTTAAACTTCTATATATGTTTGTTTCGAATCAAGAACATTTCATATATTGCACTGGTCACTTACATTTACGATGGAATTGGTGAACGTTGCATTGTGTGGAGCGATCACTTAAGCCAGCTCATACAGGTTTGTGAGCCCTGAGCCACCGTATAAGAGACTTCCATCCACTTTTCTCATATATAAATAGCCTCGTCTCTGTGAGTGAGAATTTATCCTTAATTAATGAATCATCCCTCTGGGGACCAAATCCAGTAACTGCGTTCTTAGAACATACTTTCATATAAAAATATTGTTAAAATATTATATATCTATTTATGAAGATATTATTAACTATCTTATCATCTCCATGTCCGTTAATCTTGAATAGTTTAAAAAATAATGATGAATGATTTATATTAATAAAAATTGATTTTCTGTGTATTGTCTTACATAATCATTTCAATGATTACATAGCATATATAACGTTTAGTGCAGCACTCCACGTTGTATTGATAGCGGGGACACGTGTCTCGCTCGCGATGTGTGGTAGAAAAAAACGTATAACAAGCGCAGATTTAGGATAATTATAACGCTATAAAAAATCGCCATCACTCACCGATTAGTTCGCGATCAAAATGGTCGTATTATTCACGAATCGGGCGAAATGGCGCAGTAAATTAAACCATCGTGCATCCCTTAAATTTACCGCATTTTAGGGTTTTTAAAAATTTTTTTTTTTTTTTGCATTACAATATTAACATTAAGTTATAACTTGGAGTGAGTACCTATTTGGAGGCGATCTTCTGCTTGATGCTTTCAATGCTATCATTAAATACATCGACATGATCGCTCAGTTCGTTTAGGAGTTACACACTATGCGTTATGGTGTGCTTATTCATTACATCGGTTATGCATTTTGGGACATGAAATAGCGCATGACCTTGATTTCGCAAATTATTTGGCACAAATAGGGCATAATTCTCTAGCAGGTTCGGAGCATCAATTATATTTCTTAAAATTTTAACCCACAACATGACTAGGCGTCTGCGCCACTCGTGGCTGCGGTAGTTGCATTTCCTCAGCAGTACTTTATGGTTCATGAATGTAGGATATTCTCCTGTTCCGCGCATATATAAGTAGCGCAAGAATTCCTTTTGAATCAATTAGTGTATATTATAGATATCTCACAGAGACGAAACTGTATTCATTATGGGAAAGTAGGTATAGAAGTCATTTGGGTGTACACAGGACTTATGACCTGTCTTTTTATGGTTGGCTTAAGTGATCACTTTACACAATTGTAACATTCGCCATTTCCACCCATGATATTCATTTTTTGGAAGTTGTATATATGTTCAAATTGCGTGGAAAGCTTTCATATATGAGTTGTAAGCGCCTTTTCCATGCGGCCTGTACAAAGCCATTTTCATTCCGCTAAATCCTCACAGATGTCGCTAATGAGAAAATCTACATTGATTTTTTTACGGAATTTTGGGAGCAATATACTTTATTGTGTGTAATGAAATTCATCCGAATACTTGCATTACACTAGGATACGCCAGGAAATATTATTTCCAATTTTTGAATCCTTTTGATTTGATCCTTTTGAATCCGCTCAATCATGTCGACGTATTTCCTTTGGTGTGGGCTCCAAACTGCCATTCCATATTACAATTTTGAACGAATGATGAAAATATACATTTACTCGATGCACTTCTCATTCGAAAATCCTTTTGATATGTGAGTTACGAAACGTGAAAGTTTATGGCGTGTTGTATCTAGTTAGTTTGTGTGACTTGAGGAAGTCAGCCTGGCATCAAAGACAATACCGAGATCCTTGATCTCGGCAACGCGTGAAATTTTTTAAAATAAAACACAAATTACTTTGTTTTCACCACTATATTAGATTAAAAATAACAAGGATAGTGATAATCCTATCATGAAATCAGGAGTTTATAGACTTAATTGTAACGATTGCGATAATTTTTATATTGGCAAAACAAAAAGAAATTTTGAAACTAGGGTTAAAGAACATATCAAAGCATTAACTAGTAATATTGATTCTGATTTTGCTAAACATTTAATAGAATTCGATCATACATTTGATATTAACACAGGCTTAAAATTTTTACATTTCAACTATAAGATACCTCAAATAAATAATTTAGAAATACTCGAAATTAGGAAAAATGTTAATATTAAGTCTAATATAATAAATACACAGACGAAATTTTTGCATAATCCTATTTTGAATATTTTTCCACTTAACATTCCAAATGACCCATAATAATTAACACCTCGAACCCCCCCCTCCCCTCACCTACCCCCTCAACCGCTCCTTCACCGTAACATATTTGCTGGTTTCAACTTTTAAGATTAGTACACAATAATCCTGACGAAGAGAACATTGTTCTCGAAACATGTAGATTTTTTAATCTAATATAGTGGTGAAAACAAAGTAATTTGTGTTTTATTTTAATAATAATGTCACCACAAAGTTCAAGCCTTCATACAGAAGAAGAAAACATATTCTTCGAACAGTTAATTTTTTTCTTTATTAATCGTATAATCGAACTTTGTTGGTGTTACCGAACGGCTATAGGTATGACATGCACACTTTTTTATTTATTTATTTATTTATTTATTTATTTGTTTACGCCCATTAGGCTTTTACATAAAGAGTATAAAATAAATTTCAAAAAGCACATACATTAAAAGTTTCAGGAATAGCACCAAATCATGAGTATAAAAATTAAAAATGTAGAGTTTATATTAAAAAATATAAACTATATAAATTATATAAAAATTATATAAAAAAAAATAAAAAAAAAAAGTTTTTATATTAAAATGCAGATTGTTCTCCACAGTTCAGTTCTCTAACGCATCAAGTCTTTTTTGTAATGAATGTATGTAATAATTCACGTATACTCGTAATCTTAGAATAAATTTTCAGGTCATCCGCAAAGAGCACACATTTCACTGATAAAATAAAAATCTTGTCTTCTGTGTATAGTTTTCTGGGATATTCTGCCGTGTGTATGTGATCTCTCTGGCCAACGTTTCGGATCCCATTGCAGGGTCCATCATCAGGGCTGATGTGATGAGTGAGTGTTGAAGTGTAGGTCAAGTATTACCTTGCAATACCGTACCGAAGTCAGGGTGTCTCCAAATTTGTGTTATGTTAAATACTGGATTGCAGTACCGTGTCGAAAGCAAGGTGTGTGTCTTCATGTAGTGTTTTATATATCTACTAACGGATGTCGAACGTTGGCCAGAGAGGTCACATACACACGGCAGAATATCCCAGAAAACTATACACAGAAGATTCTGAACGGCCGTGAAAACCTAAGGATATTTTTAAAATCTTGTCTTGTATATCATCTATCTCTATCATATAGTGCAACAATGTTATAACGCATAATATAGGCCCAATTTTTACTCGTACACTTCTGCACAAGTAAGATTCTAGTTTCATATTTGGAACTTGCGAGAGCATCACTAGGGTTGTACATGCGAAACTCTATCTTGTGTCGTAATATTTATTGCTCTACACAGCTTGTTCTTGTCTAAAATTTTAACGTCGGACTGGATGTCGCACAGAAATGCTGAAGCAACGGCTGCTGCAGAAAGTTTTCGTCAAAGAAAAATCGATGGTAGCGGCAGACCCCATGCCAGAATTTGGCGTTTTGGAGGTAACAGTGGTGTCAGATGTAGTTGAATCAGATAAAATGGACATTTAAGACGTTGGAAAATCTAACGAAGATATTGCTTTATCTTCTAGTGATTTTTTTATTTGATTCACAGATGAGTTTGATCGAAAATGTATAATTTTTTTGTTTTTTACGTTTGCATTCGGATTTTCAATCATCATTTTTTGTCGTTCGCTGATCGGTAAACAAGTTCTGCTTTTATACCCACTTTATGATCTCTGCAACAAGAGTATAAATTAACTTCTTTATATATTTACATGAAAAATTATCAAACAGCACTTTACTACTGCGATAGAATTCCTCTTGATTTTTTTCGGGTCTTAGGGTGAGATTTAAGGATGTTTTTGTACTTTAAATGATAGTATTTCAACATCTGTGTAACGATGAGTCTAGTAGGTGAAGAAAATAATTTTTGGTTAAAATTGAATAATATTTTGATTGTATGAATATACTGACTTAATAAATATCAACTAAAAAATTTGATAACAATTGTTATGACAATAATTGAATCAACAAATAATTCTACAAAACACAAAACACAGAGGAAAGATAACATTTGTCGTACCGTCAGCCTTGTACTATTTATTATCTAGAATTAATCACACAATAATTGTACTCTTTTTTCAATAAAACGGGTATTTCCCGAAAGATGTGTCATTATTCATTCAAAAGAAATGGCTCGTTTATTATTTAATGAAATTTTACATTACTTCGTTTTTTTGTTTCTGGCTTAGATTTTGAAATAGGAAAGTAACATAATTACAGTTTAAACCCAAACTACAATTTAAAAAGGCCCGGTTGTTTCAAGTGGGATCAAAGTAAGCGATCGTTTAAAGCATAGATTTTTGCGTTTTCCACCAATCAGACGATCCGTTTTCGTAAATATCTATGCTTTTAACGAACGCTTACTTTAATCCAACTTGAAACAACCGGCTAAACAACATATTTCTTTCTAAATACGACACTTCTCTCTCATTTCTGTATATTGTAAAAATATTATATAAATTCCATTGTAATAATTTTTTTTTTTTTAATTTTCATACGTTATGCAATAAAATTTAAATCTATAAACAAGCTCAAATATTTATTAATATAGGAATTTTAAACATGTTAGGGGCCCACGAAAGCATGACGTTATATAAAATTTATTTTATACACGAAAATAATTAATACTAAAGTGAGTTATTTCAAATGTTCTTAGTTTAGCCATTAACGGTTCCGAAGTTTTTCAATTTTTAAATAAAATGCTGTATTCAATCGGATATAAACAAAATATTGTTTCTTCAAAATGATTTTGTAGCGACATTATATAATTAATAAAAAATTATTTTCTTTTCACTACTTATATATTGAAAATATCAACATGTTTCAGGGCCGATGGCCTCTTCGTCAGGATACAACGTATAAATTATATCTTGATGTTGATATTTTCATTATATAGGTGTTGAAAACAAAGTAATTTTTATTAATCACATATATTAAATTATTGTTTGATAAAGAATACAATATTTTAATATAATTAATCAAATGGATCTTTTTTCAGGTACCTACATATTTTAATTAACCGATATTTATATGGCCTAGTGATAAAAAAACCTGTTTTTAAATTTAAAAGTTTTTCTTTTAAGATTGTAGATAGATGTATTTTTACTCCCTTTATATATTAACTCGTGGCGTCTGTTTGCTTGTGTGACGAAAAAACTTTGGATCGATTTTTAACCCTTTTACCGTTATCCAATCCAACTGAAACTTTGCAAGCAGTGGCAACGATAGAAATGATCTAACAAATATTCGTTAAAAAATTAATGGTATAGTATAATTTTGGATTTTTAGAAATTTTAATGGTTTTTTTCAAATTGGAATCATTACAGAAAAGTTTGGTTACTACCTACGGCGGCCCGATGACGTTACGGAATATTTAAAATTTGAATTACTCCATCGGTATAATAGGTACTTCACTACGAATTTCGAAAATTTATGACAATTGGTTCACAGATGACAGCAAAATTCGGTTTTTTGTGAAGAAATCAAATAATAATTTATTTCTTTTAGATTTCTGCTTAGTTTTGAATAATTCTACATTACTCAAATCTGATTTAGACTATTTTAAATCATTTTTACGCTGGAAATTCATAAGGTACGATATTGCTGATGATTGAATCTATCAAAATAGAGATTAAATTGACTGACAAATGTTTTTACATTTAATTTTTTAAGCATGAAGTGTCTAATCAAAGCTCAAAACATCTGACATTTTAGAAATATATTAAATTCCTGTCAGTTAAGTGTTATGTTATATGTTTTATTTCGTCTTTAATTGTTAAGATTTTCATTCGCCAAAATGAATGTGAGAGGAAATAATACGAAAAGAAAATTCAAAAGGAGATAAAGAGTTATTTTTAGAGATTTTTGACATAGATATTTTTCTAGACATGTTTCATTTTCAGTCAATCAATTATTTAATTACATGATGGTAAACTTAATTTACAAAGAAAGGGAGTAAAATAAAAACTTGGTTTTTATGGTTTAGTTTTTTTATTCATTTAGTTTTTCTTACAGACATAGTATGTAAACTAATTTGTACATGGTTATGGTTAGTGATTTAATGCTGGCTGTAGTATAATAGATAGAGTAAACAAAGAATTTCTGAGATGATTTGGTCATGTGGAACGTATGGCCAAGGAAAGGTTGGTTAAGAAAAATTACGTGTGCGGTCGGGGGACCCCCGTCAGGAACGAAGTTCCTTACGCCTTTGCTCTCTTCCAATCTAGAAATTTATTCCATATATCTATTCTAACCCACAAAAGTCATTTGCACATCACACATTTTTTCTAATATCACCGTTCTTACCCTATCTTTTATTCCACGCAGTTTGCTAACCGAGCTCAAGAGGCTAATATTCCAAAATTTCCGCATATCATACGCCATTCTTTGCCTCCGTTGAGAGGCATAATGACAGCCCTCTTCCAATCTAATGGGATTTCCCCCGAACACACCATTGAACATCGTTAGTCTCAACTCATCGACAAGTTGCCATTAGAAATTACTGCACTTCATATCGATACCGGTAAATCTCATGAAAATATCGTGAAGATTGTTTTGATACCATCGATAATATTTGATGACGGATATGCCATCAGCGGTAAAGTCCACTTGTACAGGTTCAGTTCCAAGAAATTTTATTGCTGGCTTTATCATTATTAATCTCTTCTTATCTGCATCCTCATTTCTTAGATGGCGTGATATGTCCCAAATTTATACGTATTATGATATTATATTATTATAAAAATATTTGTTTTTGTAATTTTAATCTATTTTATAATGCAATTGTAAAATCATTAAAATATTGAAAATGACATAGTTCATCTAAAATCATATTGCTCTTTAGCAATTTCTCTTTAGATTTTTTCTTGCGTGTTCCAATTATTAGTTAAAAATTACGCGAGTATTTTTTTGATGGTTGTGTCGTATTTTCAAAAATATCTGTCCAATAATTACTGTTGTATAATTTCGTTGAATATACGGAATATTAGACTATATTTATGAGAATGGCACATATCGAAGTCATTTCGAACACTAGATATTTTAAAATAATTTGTAAAGAGCTCAGAACTGGTGGAATCCAGGAAATATATGAGAATATTTGAGAGAAAACAATTATTACAAATTGCATCGCAGTCGCGTTATACCAGTCTTGTTATGACAGCTGGCGAAAACCACAGAAAACGAACGCTTGAATTGACAAGTGAATTGTGATACGAGTGAGCATTGACAACCAGCGACTAAAGATTATCTGTGTGAACAATATTCTAGTAACAGAAACAGTTCGAATTACGGAATAGTGTTCCAATCAAGTTTGTGTTTACTGACTTTGTTAAATAAAAGTGTATTACTTGAATCCCACCGCCACGCCGTGAATCTGTAACAATACTATTACTAAACTAGCTGCAACCCAAAATAGTATATATTTATAGTATCTTTTTAGCGCTCCACGGAAAGGCGGCCGTAGCAACATGCGTGAATCGGCTGGTTCGGGTTTGGTGGCCCAGGGTTCAAGCCCCACCTCCGGCCATTTCATTATTTTTTTTTAGCCGTGAATTCGAACGAAATTATGGACGTTACACGAAGTTGAGGAGACAGACAGATAGACGGATAAACAACGAAATTATTATGATTGATGGTAATTTCTTATAGGGAAAAAGGAATGTATGTGTGCTTAATATAAACCACCTACTCACTCACGCTTGGATTGTTGATAGATTGGATAGACCTTGGATTCCACGCACTCTATATTTGTGCGGTCATTTATGGCTCCTTAATTTATAGCATAACACAACCATAAATTTATTCTTTAACATGTGATTTCCATAACTATGTTTTAATAATGTTTTAAGTTTTAAAATAAAATGTTTTAAGATTTTACTTGAATGTTACACTACTGTAAAACATAGCACCATCATGAAAGTATCTTAAATGGAACATTTAAAATGTAGTACACATTTCATCAAGGTTTTTATAATTTTATTTGATTTGCACTAACGCGAATGAGATTATACTATTTTATTAAGTTTATAATAATATTTGATACAAGTTACTTAATACAGTATATAAGTTAGATATATTAAAAAATTCAAACTTTGAAGTCGTTTACCTCGTTTACTATAGATATTAATTAGGACATTGTTGCTTAAACATTTTCGACTCATAGTTTAGTCAGGAATCTACCTGTAGAGTATTGTGGGCTGGCTCTGTTACATTCTGTTTATACATATCGAAATACAAAATTGTCTTTGTAACAATGTCCATCAGTACCCCGTGCCTCCCATAATGAGGTATAAAATAATGAGGTATAAAAAGCAAAAGCAAAAAACACAAATCTCTACAAAATGGCTCAAATAATGATTTGATATAATAAAATGAGGCTATTAAAAGCCAATAGATGCATAATTCTCTGTATCAATGTTCTTCACTAACGCCATCAAATGGCGCAAATAATAAGGTAAAAAGGAAGGGTCCAGATTTTTCTTTAATTGATTTTTTCTGTTTTTTTCTGTATGCAATAATATCAATCACTAATGCTATCATATGGTGCTGTTTGTACGCTTACACAAACATGCTACTATTTCGGGTTAGAATGTAAGAAAATGTTAATTAATTAATTGAAGTATCTTCCTATAGCAATAAATTAATTTACTGGCGTTTTTCGAATTTCTGCAAATATAATAAAATTTTCGCATTTCGTTGAAAATCTGGTATCCGCCGGATATCGAGCTACTATCCGGTATCCGGCCGGATAGGCCGGATATCCGTTTCATTTCTAGTCTACATATACGATTGTGTAATATCACTTTTTAGCACCCACCATTTGTGAAGTAACGTCATATAAACCAATTAAAATTAAAATATGTACATCAACATTTTGATGCACATAGGTACGTTTTGAACTTCTACTGTGTCTGGGTGTTTATTTAATGTAGAAGCGATATTTATATCATAAAATACAAGAATATTTTATGACGTAAGTACTAATACTATTTTTAAAGTAGGTTATTAGAACAATAACACTGATGATCGGCCCGATTCTGAAAATAACAATGTCTAGATCTTTAAGATCTTTATCCCAACACTTAATAGACGATAATAATAATTAAAAATGTCCAGAGCGGATTTTGCTATTCTACGGCTCAAATACACTGTATTAAAATATGATATAAGAAAGATTGTTTCTTACAAACGTATTAATTTCTTCATCCACAGCGTCCAGATGAAATATCATGGCTAAACTTGACCGCGTTACCGCGTATTCAAACTTTCCCATTTTGACATTTGACAGATAACAATTTACATCTTTCTCCTCCCTCTATATCTATCTCATGTAGAAACTTACAGAAACAAACACCGACGTAAAGCTATGTCTCGTTTATTATCGTCTATTAAGTGTTGGGATAAAGATCTTAAAGATCCAGACATATCTGTCAAATGTCAGGATGGGAAGATTTGAATACGCAGTAACGCCGAACACGGTTATGACAAGTTTAGCCACGATATTTCATCTGGACGCTGTGGATGAAGAAATTAATACGTTTGTAAGAAACAATCTTTCTTATATCATATTTTAATACAGTGTATTTGAGCCGTAGAATAGCAAAATCCGCTCTGGACATTTTTAATTATTATTATCGTCTATTAAGTGTTGGGATAAAGATCTTAAAGATCTAGACATTGTTATTTTCAGAATACGGATGGATGACTAGCCGCTAATGAGGGCCGGGCACCCGAATGTGACACGTCAATCAGCGCGTGGTTCGATTACAAACACGGGTCTTGTTGATTATTATTATGTCCCGTGATTTCTCGTGGGTTTACGGCTGGTACCCATAAAATAATGTTATTCAGTAACGTTGTGTGTCAAAAATAATGCGCAGTTATATTAGACGGCTTTTTCTGTGTGGTGATGATTTAATTAAGATTGTAGATTTTACTATCTCGGCCTCTAGATTTCGATCGAAATGCTAAATTCAACGCATTTTTTTCGATCACGACCAGATATCTGTACAAAGGTGATGGATTATAGTAAATCAATATTTTATTTCAAAAACTCATTATTTTGTTTGAATTTACTGCCTTTCGACATCCTTTAATCATAAGATAATTTTTCCAACATTTATATTTACAAGGTTATGTACATATTTAGTATCTCTGAAACCATACAGATTTAAATTTATTTTATTTATGCTTATTCAACTCACTGAAATAAAACAGATACCAATATCAAAATATGTAATAAGTGATCAAATTGTAACCAGTATGTAATATCATATTTCATACAGAAGACACCTACAATATTTATACAATTTCCAAAAATATGATAGATGTGGTATTGGTGAATGTTACATTGTATAAAGTGATCACTTATGCCAGCCGTACGATAGGTCATAAGTCCTATGGACACTTAAAAAGACTTCCATACCTACTTTTCCATGTAAAATAGTGAAAAAATGAAAATAATGAATGTTACATTGTATAAAGTGATCACTTATGCCAGCCGTACGATAGGTCATAAGTCCTATGGACACTTAAAAAGACTTCCATACCTACTTTTCCATGTAAAATAGTAGTTAGACTCTATGAGTCATCTATAATGTATCTTGACATCACTTATGGCTGGACATTCACTGCAAATGCATATTTCGGCGATTTTTTACGAAAATGTGTTTTTTTTACATATTTATTTATTTTTTTGATATTTATTACATTATACATATGCCAAACTGCACAGCAGTTTTACGGCTTATTGTTATTATTCATTTATATCTGAATCTATATTATAGACTGCAATCTGACGACAATAAATGACGCCGCTGCCAACGGCGTTCTGTTTTATAATTATGTCATTCATCGGCACATTTCATACTTTGGTATTTTTATTTTTAAATAATAATTAAGGTGTTTTTATTAAATAAAAAAACTTTTATTTAGTAAGCAAGGCCTCAAAATATGGGAATAAATAGAATATACTCTATAAGATCATCTCTTTATATAAATAAAAAGCGTTTTAAAATCAACGAAAAGTGTAAAAATTTCTTGCAAATTTAAAACATTATAACTTTATTAATTTTGAATATTTCTTAATTTCCATAGTATGGATTCTAGATAATTAAGAATACTGTTTACGTATAAAAAACATATTATGCGTACATATAAATATTCATTTTAACTTTGCGACGCTTTGGACACTAAAACGATTTTTTTGACGGTGGCCTGCCGATTAATGCTTATATTTTCTTAATTATTGTAAATGATGTTCAGTTTTTTACTTTTATATAATAATAAAGGTTCTATTTAAGTTATTGCCCTAAAAATTGCAGTCTAGAGTATACATTCTGATATAAACGAATAATAAAAGCCCACATTTACGAAAAAAATAGCCGAAACATGTATTTGCAGTGAATATGCCGCCTTAACAGCTAATACTGACAGGCGACGGTCCTGATCATTTTTCTGTCTGTAAATAATAAAATGATATAATACTCGGCTCACGTCACTCGACAGCCGCTAACAAGCAGCGAGGAAGGTACTAATAAATGAGACTATATTTATAACTCGCGGACAAACGGGACGATGAGGCATGCGTAAAACTGGAGTGGACTGGCCGAGGGCAAGTAGTCAAGATGACTTAAAGCCATGTATTCACTAGGGGACAAATCGCGAAACATTCCGCTCGACATGTCGCATCAACATCTACGCTCATGTTTCGGGGACAATGACGCGGTCATTTGACGTGTACACACCGGGACTCACATATCTTGTCGCGGAAATGTCATCCGATGAGGTTATGGATGACAGCTGCGGTATCTCATTTGGCGAAAACGGGGTTCCGCGCAATTCGAAATGTTTTTTGGGTCGCAATTTCAAATTAACGAGGTTTTACTGTAGTAAATTGAATATTATTAAAAACAAGGTCCTTTTTGCAAATAATTATTGTTTTCCAGACGTCGCGGAAATATATCGCCCTATGAGGTTATGATGATAGCCGCGTATCTGTTTATGTTAATGAGTTTATCGAAAAGTAAGAGGAGAAAAAAGAGGAGAATGCGAAATTATTTACTGCAAAGAGAAAGAAGGACGGACATTCTATGTGATCTTCGATCGATACAGCTCGACGAGTTCGAGAACGATTTCGTTTCCCCGCATTGTCATCTTGACAGATGCAGCGCATGCGTATTCACTTGTTTACATACCACGTGGTACTGACGCTCCGCGGAATGTTGCAGTGAGTACGCTCGGGTATCGTGCGCATGGCAACGTTGCCACGGCACATAGAAATGCCGCGCTATGTTGTGCGCGAGGTCGCGGAACAATGCACGACGTTGCAACGTCACGTAGACTCTATGCCGCGCGTGCTGTTGAGGGACAATTTGTCCCCTAGTGAATACATGGCTTATAGCTGGCATGAACAGCACACTCGCAAGACGAGAGTTGTCGCGCGGCGCGCTGCCATGTTGAGAAAGCAACGAGATTTTTTAAACGATTTTTTTATATTTATGTTCTTAGAACACAATTACTGGCGTTGTCCACAGCGGGACTATTATTTAATTAAGATAAATTAAAATACGAGATTTACCACTCTTATAACAGTTTCGGAAATAAATGGATACCTTTTGACTGTCGCTTTCAAATTACTTCCATTGTGCATATGTATTATGACTATGATGGTGTTCCTATTCCTGGAAGCAGGCCTGAAACTCATTTTCTGCAATACCCTGGAGAAGTGATGACACACTTACCGTTATTTGAGATTTGTATCTGATTATATCGATGATTGGAAAAAGATTTTTTTGCAATTCGCCAGGTAACCACCGATACTAGACAACAGTTGTGTTTGAGTTACCAAACATCGATGCACTCAAATATAAATCTTAAATAACTGTTCCCTGGTATAACCGGTGAAAATAATGTTTCACCATCACTATCGTCTATTTCACTATTCCACATCATGTTGGATATAAATTGTTTCTATGTGAATATATGTTTGGACACAAGTCCAATGATATCTCATACTGCTATTCATATATGTATATCATTAACTTGTGTCAGTTTTATTTCCGAACAAATAAATAAATAAATGTCGGATGTATGTATTAAAAAATCTTTGTCCTTTCTGCACAGCGTTTAATTATAGAAATAGCTAGAAATCCCAGGCCAATAGAAGGTCAATGGATTAAAAGTCAGCCTGATCTAATTGTGTTATCTTTATTAGCGATATAATACATGATCACACAGGGTAAGTTATAACATTTATTTTGAAATACTTTTAATATTAATTATTAACAGAAGTTTGTCTGGCTGAAGCAACACTAACATTTGAATAATGCGTTGTGGCTTCGTTATAAATTATACAGCTTATTGTGTCTGAATTTCCTAGGTAAACGCAACCATTTTCAGCTCACAATGTAATTTTATTTACGTGATATGAAATTTTGAATATTCAAATAATTGTCAAAAATGAGATTCCATATTGTTGAAAAAAAATATTTAAAAAAAAAGCGTCGATGTCTAGAGAAAAAAAGATTTTGTAAAAACAGTGTATTTGTATGTTTCGAGTGTCGTTAATAAATATTTTTTAAGGATTTGTTTCGGCCGTTTTCTTTCTTGTAAACGTAATTTTTAAGTGTCTTTCAGTGAAATATAAGGAAATATAAAATATGCAAGAATCTAAATCTTAGACGACGGCGGGTAGTAAAGCTGGTGTTACAAAAATGTAATATTCTTCAAGTGCGATGTTATGCTTTATACTAAGCAATACAGCTTCAAACCCGCACCCAGGGGCGGTTTAAGAACTTCGCAGGTTTGAGGCTTTTTTTTTATTGCGTTCGAAGCTCCCATTAATCTACGAAACAAACTTCTTGAACACTTTGCTTATAATTTTTTTTAACTGAAAAAATAATCTGCGTTCAACGATGGGACAATCCCGACTAACATCCCTAGCACTACTCCCAATAAAATGACCTAATGCGAAAGATTTGCTTTGAAGATGTTACCTATATTTGTTGTTGCTAATGCTGAGTAATCAATATCATGTAACTTATTCTTTCTGTTAATATTTATTAAATAGGTTTAAAAAATATGATTTTATATTTTCAATATTTTATTTTTGTTATATGTATATATATATATTCAGGTCGATAATTGCTATTTGAAATTGCATTCTCAGACTTTCATAGGCCACATGTAAGTTCATAGGCCCTAGGCACAGTACTTATGTGCCAAATGGATAAAACGGCCCAGCCCACATCGGCTTTGCCAGATAGCATAGTGCTGTTTGTTGGAGAGCACATATAAATGTTTGCAATTATGTCAGCATATTAAAATGCATTACTATTACGTATTATTTAATAACATAAGGCGTTTGGTTGGAAATGCTTGTGAAATTCAGTGGCGATGAGCACTTCGTACCGTGGTCTGGGATGGAAAAATATCAAATTTAAATTTATCCATTAAGTTATATGTACTTTTCTAAGTTATTACTAAATTATTAAATCAAACATTAAATTACCAATTAACAACCATTAAATTTCTTCATTTTGTGGGCTTTATTGAACGGTGTAACATTGTTATATTTTTCAGTAATATTACAAAGTAAACTAACTAACTTACCATCACGCCGTTTCCCCGTGGGGGTAGGCAGAGAGGATAGAGCACCACACTCTTCTGTCCTGATATACAACTCTCGCCCCCTCCACATTCATACACCTTAAAATAATCTTATATAAAATATGTTTTCAAAAAATATTATATATTTTGCGTGGCTTTTTCTAACCTTTTTACATAATTAATGAATTTTTAACAACAATTTATTAATATAATAGAGATTATTATTTCAAAGCGAATTAAAAAAAGCAAACTTCTTCATAACTTCTGATTTCTGTTATTAAATCAAATTAAATTGAATGGAATATTTTTCTTCAAAATTACGTTCATAATCAAAAATAAATATAAATTTCATATTTTAAAACTCCGGATATATTTGTTTGTCATGTGGCGCAGTATCTGGGAAAATCTCAGTATGTAGGTTATATATGTAACATTTAATGATGAATTACTTTTTTCTGTTTTAAAAAATAGATTGAATTCGACCGCATCATCTTCTTTTTCTTCTCATTCTTGTTCTTCTTTTTTTCACATAAACCATATTTAACCGGACCATTAAATTTTAATGGCGGGTAAAATACCATAATATAATCAATCAAAACACTTTAATTATGTTTTTCATTAAAATTTGTTATAATTTTATATTAAACTGTATAACGTGCTTATTACATAACAATTTATTTTCTTTGAATAAGCTGTTACAGGTTCTTATCTTTATAAAAAACGCGAGTGTATTTTATCTTTCAATTACTAAATATAAAAGTTGTACGTGGCATATAAACCTCTGGATAAGGATAACTTCTTCACTTATCTTCAATGCAATAAATGATGACGTCACTGAGTCACTGTATCATGCCGTTCATTATTCATATGAAACAATTTTATTTTTATTAGAGTCATCATTTATACGGATGTGTAAAATAATGCTCCACCAAATTGTATATTTTTTATTGGTAGATAGGTCAATTTTGATGTTTTAAGATTTTTTTCTTCGGCAGTTTCTGTTGTTTACCATGGTTTATCTGTCCATCGCGTTGGTTGTCGCGGAAACTCATTATTGGTGTGAACTCTTTATAAAAAAGGTTTACTGAGTCTTTTATCAAATCTATAAAATATAAAATTATTGTAACATAATTTTAAGGGAGTAAAAGTACAAATTAACATGTAGATAATCAAAATAATATTTGCTTTTCCTCTGTAAAATGTCAAAAACACGTGTAGAGGGCATAATATATAATTATAACAACTTATTCGATACAACATCATAATCACATAGGCAGTAAAAAAAACAATGAAAATTTTATACGACAAAATATAATAATTTCGCAATCAGCTTTCTGTGCTGCGTGATGTCTGTACACGAAAGCATATTTTTTTAAATAAGGTATTTTTCAAAAAAAAATTGTATCTATCAAAATCAATAAAATTCTTAGGTGTAATATTGGATTAATCTACATCTACTAATTGCGGATAGTTTTTTTTTTTGCTAAGAATATGTGAAATTAAACTTAACAATTGTATATTAGGTACCTATTATATGCCAACTTCAAAAAACATAAATCAATCGTTAAAATACTTGTAAGGTTACATAATTCAAAAATTTCTTACATGAGCAGGCTTCTTAGCTCCTGTCAAGTTGTTGTGTGGACACGCACGTGAAAACACCATCAATTGAAGGTTACAAAATAACGATAAGGTCGATAATGCACATTTTTGTTGTACTGTATTGCAAGGAATGCAGTTGATAGCGATATTTAAAAAGAGGCATCATTTGCCCAGGAGTTATGTGTACCTGAGAGAACTAAAGGTTTTGTTTACAAAACTGTAAGACCTGCAATGATCTACAGCTCAGAATACTTGATAGAGTTAGAAATGAGCATATCAGGGGTAGTTTTTGAGTGATCCCAGTTACTGAAGAGATGAAGGAATCGAGACTGAAATGGTAAGGCCATGTAATGAGGCAAGAAGATAATGCAGTACATACAGTACTCAAAATACAAGAGACGAATAGAGCTAGAGGTCGACCCAGGGCCACATAGTGGAGTAGTGTGGAGAAGGATCTGAAGAATGCCCAGTTGAACAAAGGAATAGCCTAGAAGAGGGAATCGTGGGAAAAAAGTAAGGAGAACCAACCCCAAATGTAATGGGAAGCGGTTAAAGAGGAAGAAGGAGAACATTTATTACTGGGAATACATATTTCCACGATTATTTCTATGATGTAGCGTACGATTTTTCCATAAAATTCGCTGTTTATCATGAATTTTTTACTTGAAAAAAAATTTGAATTATTTTCAGACTGATATCATTTGCACAAAAAAATTTTTTTTTCGATACGCCACATCGTAGACATGAATAACATAATTTAACATGAAAATATATATAATTTTTTTCATTTCACTCATTGGCAATATGATATCAGCACGTAACTCCACCACTTTGAAATTTTTTATTAATAATTAATAATTTATTAAATTATATATTTTTTTAATAAATAAAATATTTTTAAAGAAATTAATAAAATAATTTATTAATAAAAATATTTTATACAAATACCAATGTATGCCGTAAAGAATGATAATAAAAAAAAAGTATATATGCAATTCAAAAGGTCCGACGCATCATTTCCATAAGTTCCACGATGTTTAATTTTAATTATTAAACAATTTTTGTGTAAAGCACCATTTTCATACTAAGTACTTAAGTAAAAAGTTTTGCTTTTGATGTACATTCTTGGACTTTCATCTAGTTAGAGTCCAAAATTAAAGCGGGCCTTTATTTGCCATGCAGATTTATTTTGGCCGGTAAAAACGTAAATTAAATGATAACTTGAAATGTTGTCATTCCTGCGTAAGTTGGCGATGAATATGTATGAATGTGAGTTTTTGCAATTTAGGGGGAGTTCACAAAAGGGGAAGCAGAACATTGACGAGAAAGAGGTCCATCATCTGAACCGGAAATCGATCTCTTTATTTTTAGAGAAGGGGAATTTGATGGGCGTCTAACAAGGGCTGGAAGTAACTATGAATACTGTAATATAGTACAGATAGCCTTGTGACAAAAATAACTATAACTTTAGTTTTTATAAACTGGATTTCTGATTTTATATTTTTTGAATGCGGACAGTATTCATTTTATAGAAGTCCATTGCTAATCAAAACAATAAAAATAATTAATTTTTTTAGTTCTATATTTAATTTTGCCAAATAAATTGACAATCGTCTCGGCTGTCTAGGCCATTATCATCTGGTGAAGTTGATAATGGCCTAAATATATAACATTTCTTAAGCCACTGGGCTCTTGACCGATACTGAAAGAACTCACATAAATTATTCGTTTAAATCACAAAGCAAAATTTTATTCACTAAGGCCGGCGCCACGGCGTATCTTCCGCGACGTCAAAGACGTAGCGGAACGCCGCTACATTTCTTTCTATACAATATGCGCTTAACGAACACACTGAGCGGATCATCGGTCGATCCTCTGGCGGAACGCTCGCTTCGAAGTCTGCTCGGTTCTCCGCCCGCGGAACTAACGTCAACGTAAAAACGGTGACGTGGCGTCTCGTGGTTTTTAAATGCAAAGCGCCACATTCGACGGATCGTCCGCACTGCGCACGCACTTGAGTTTGTCGCAGACTGAATTCACCGCGGAATATTGTATGTGACAGTTAAATTCAGTTGCGGATTTGACGCGACGTTAAAGACGCGGCAGAAGATAGACTCAGTGTGGTGCCGGCCTTATAACACGGGAAAACGTTAAAATAATATATTAGAATATCACTATACTGTCAAAAATGTAAACTGTGGAGAAATCAATTTATATAGAAGAATCAAGAAGACAGATATAGATAATTTTTCGTGAAACAGAATAATAAATATCACATTACTTAACAACAAATTACGATATTTGATTAGGTATTTTTATTTTCTCTTTCTCTATTTAAATTCTTTTCTTCTGTCTCACATTTATAATCTTGTATGTAAAATTTATTTATTTTATTTTAATATTTATTTATTCAGTCATCCAACAGTGAGACACAATCGCTTGGTAAGATAAAACACAAAAAAAATAGTTAAATGTCTCCCACAATTAAAGGATAACACACATAGGACATAACCTAGATAAGTCAGTTTGACAATGACAGATAAAACAACTTTCATTTCACAGTTTTGCAGATTCATTTAACCGATTGTTTCAAATTTAACTTTAACGTAGACACAAAAGGGCGCGTGATGTATATAATATACTTGATCAGGGAAGGGGACGAGTTTCTATTATCTGCCTCACCACATGTCGATACTATTCATAATTTGTGTTAAAAATATCTATTGAATTTAAAATTTATATTTATAGTTATAACGGATTCGAGCGGACGGCGGTCTATCCGCTCAAGCGATTGAATATACACCTCCAGGACGTGGGTACAAATATCGGGTAATTCTCGCTAATAAGCTGGGCCAGCGCCTAGAACCTAGAGCCTTGCAGTATCACAACCAGCCCCGGATTTCGCTTCTGGGTCCCCCAGATCAGGTTCTTCGTAGATTTTTGTCCTCTCGTCGCTACTGGAGTAACTGCAGATCCTCTACTTAGGGACACGAAAAAAGTATCGATACTTTGTAGTATCGAGTACTTTTCTTTCGATACCGATGCTTTTGTAGTCGATACTTTTTATTCGATACTTTTACTCAATGAGTACTTTTTGGCATATCGATACCATTTCTTGGTCACTTTTTTGGCGACCTTTTTTTTACCTTTTTCATTTCTTTCTGGCGACCTTTTTTTGGGTATCTTTTTCATGTTTTTCTTGGCGACCTTCTTTTTTTTTGGTCATCGATATATTTTCCTATGATATTGTGATATTTTCCCGATGTACTCGATACTTTTGTTTCGATACTTTTACGAGTACGATACTTTTTTTCCGATACTACTCATGAGTACAGTATCGATACTTTCTATTCGATATCGTGTCCCTACTACTGGGTCCCCAGACTAGATCCTTTGTGAGTTACGTTTTAAGCCAGCTAGCGAAAACCAAAGGCTCGGACTCAAAAATCAGTTATCATCTCCATATGATGTCCGACTTGTTTCCAGGATAACGCAGAACATACCAAAACATATGTGTTCTGGAGTATTTGAATACTTTTAGTAATATTCCAATAATATTTTACGAGCGAAAGAAGCGCCATCTCTTAGTATAATTAAGCCGAAACATTGAGTTACTTGATATAATGAAGAACACCTTTTGTGTATGTGTGTGTTGTTAATATGGCTGGCGCCATCTCTGGCCAGACTTTGACACTAGTTCCGTGGCTATCAATCAAAGCGACATTGATAGAATTGTTTCGCGAATAATGTTGGCGTTACATAGTCTTATTTGTATAACTCAACCTGTTTACGACGGAGTAATAGTTAATAAATACGTACTTTGTGTTCACCATTTATATAAAACAATCAATTAATGCGTGCGTAATTCCTCCGGATTCTAGAATCTCGTCACAATATTTTTGAAAACCATAATATCGAGTCTATTCAACATTGTACTGATTCGGATGCAGGTACCTATTTATTTCAATATAAATTTTTTATCATTTATTATTATTATTATTATTATTATTATTTTAAAAATAGAGATGCAAACTTATTATCACTAAATACAGAAAAAACTCACTATATTCCTTTCACATTAAATGAAAAAAACTCGCCCAATAACTTAGTAATAAAAATTCATACAAATAATTGTCCTAATAAAAGAACTAATAATAATAATAATACTTGTAGTAACGACTGTTCAGTATTAATCTCAAAAAATAGTATAAAATACTTAGGAATCATAGTTGACTCTAATATTAAATGGAAATTACAAATCGACAAAACTGTAGAAAGAATAAGAAAACTTATATATGTTTTTATTAAAATAAGAAATATTTTAAGAATAAAATTTTTATAGACACTATATTACGCTCTAGTCCAGTAAGTTTTACAATATTGTATTATCTCATGGGGTAGTGCATTCAAAACTACATTAAAAGTTTTAGAAGTTGCCCAGAAATTGATTCTAAAGATAATTCTTTAAAAACCCAATGATTATCCGACAATTGTCTCCACTTTAGAAAATATCTACAAGCAAAATTGCATATTTCAACTATATAAAGGTTTTCATAGGGATAACGAGCTGACCCAAAGAGTGTCAAGTAGCAGAAATGTAACACTTGGTAAATTACATATCCCTGTGATACATGCCACAACTGCTCAGCATCACTACACATTCAGAGGTATGAAATGGTTCAATGAATTGCCTGTTGAATTGAGAACTAAGGATAATTATGAGGCATTTAAAAAAAAACGTGAAAAAAATACCTTCATAAATAATTAAATTTTAATTTTATTATATATGTACCTATTACTTACTTAATATTATATATTACTTACTTATTATACTTGCTTATTACTTTACTTATTGCTTACTTATTATTATATATATGTACCTATTATTTACTAATTATAACTAAATTGTCTATTCATATAAAATGATGAATATGTACATTTTATCATTTTATTATCTGTTAATGTAAAATGTAAAAATACTCCTCTTTTACACACGAGTCTATGTCACTCATGTAGAAGAGAAAAATCCAACATATGTAACTAGCTTTATCTTGTAAAAAAAAATTATTTGTAAAAATTTTTAAAAAAAACACGGAATACGTGTCACATCAATATTCTTACTATTTTCAAACTAAACTAAACGCTGAATATAGGACTAACTTCCTGGTCTGGAGTGAGGATCGAACCTACGAACTTTGGATCACGAGGCGAGAGTGCTAACCACAAAACCAAAAAGCTATAAGCAACAAACAACAATTGTTCTCATGCCTTAATTTTGCGATACTAGTAATTTTCTAATTTCTTCTTCATTAGTCACAAATTAACTGCACGTGACTCACCAATGACGAACTTTCCCTTTGATGAATGAAGCCTTTTTAGCAATCTTTCTAGATACTTGTGTCGTATTTTTCGAATAGTTTGATCTAGAATCTATTGTGACTGCCGGATTATCTTATCTCTATTGCTCAAATCAAGCAAGCTCAATATTTCTGTATTCGCATTGTATGACCGACAAATATGTAATGGATCCAGCGCAGGACAGAATGACACACAGCAATTGTACGTACCTAGGCAATTTTTTATTGACAAACATTGCACCCTTTCGGAGGTGTGGCCTTTACTAAAAGGGAGGGGAGGGTAGTACATTTGTACAGGGACGCATCATTATCGGTGCCAGAACTTCATTACTATGCATAATATATGTTATATAGTTTAGTAGAAAAAGTGCACAATTCATATACAATTGATTTTCGTCACTACCGCTACCAAGAAATGAGATTGTTGACTCATTTCTATCCTGTTTCATGATGTTTTTTTCTCATACCAGGGGTTCCAGGTTCGATTCCCCGTTATGTGGGTTACAAAAATATTGAATTAAAAAAAACTATATCACTTAGAGCTTGGAGTTTCCAGTACATAAAGATATCGTATTAAGCTGTCCAAACTCTTTCACACCTCATTTTTAACATTTTGTCTGATGGTTTAACTTTCTGCATAACTACGTCCATATGAAATTATCATTACTAGCTGCGAAATCTATGTATGCTATGTCATGGGAGGAATCATAGTCCATTCGAGTATATGAAAGAAACTGATTTATACCATGTAGGTATATTACTTTCAAAAATTCGATAATATATTGATATTCTAACGGTGGAATTAGTGAATTTGCTTATGGACAATTGGTGAACGTTGCAGTGTGTAAAGTGATCACTTAAATCACCTCACACAGGTCATAAATAAGCTATGGGCCACTCTATAAATACTTCCATACAGTTTTCCCATACAAATAGCTTCGTCTCTGTGAGATTTATATTATTTATCTTTATAAGTAAAAAAACATTATTTCAAACTAAATTCTACTTTGACAGCTTATACCTATCTATGTTGTATTTCCTTTCAACATTATTTATAATGCAAGAAGTTACGCATAAAGAAAAACTAAAATATATTTTTAAATAATACATTGCATCCATGTATGTATGTATATTGTTTATTATGCATACATATACTATATACCAGTGACGTGCAGCGAGAACAAGAAGCATGATTTATTTAAACATATATTAGGAAAAAAATCTAAATTAAATATTTATCTGGCAGAACATTATGAAATAAGTCTGAAGACTGTGTGAAATATTTTTACATTTCCTTTTCAATATTAATTTTAAAGTAAAAAGTTTGTTAAAATAAAACGGCAAAAGCTCTCGCAAAATGCGTGTTGAAAAATCACAAATGAGCTGGCTTGGACATGTGCTAAGAATGCCAGAGGAACGAAGACATCCGAAAAGGAATGAATATATCCTCCTTCCAACTCCGGAGGGAAGACGACCGGTGGGTCCTACAGATTAAGCTGGGAGAAAAAAACAAAAAAATGTGCTTGAAAATATAATGGGTCTGGGCTGGGACTAATAATTCATACGGAAGCAGCACAAGATAGGAGAATATTGAGGCACCTTTCGAGTCTTTTTGGCCCCCAACCCTACTAGAAGAAAGGTATGAAGATGATGATGATAACCGCTGTAAAAATTCAATTATCGCAGCCTTGAAACTCGAAGATCGTAAGTCCTAGTAATATTGGAAGTCAAAAATCGTAAGAAATTTGATTGACTCTTTGGACTAATAGAGAATTACAGCTTATTGTTACCAAATAACATTTTAGGTAAACTAGTTAGTGCATTATTCCATGTTCCAAAAGACAGAATGAATGTAATGCATAGACACACCAGAACGCTTAGTGTGCAACTTGTAAATGAGTGGGCGATCATGTTGATGTATTTAATAATAGCATTAAAAGCACGTGACAGAAGATGGCTTCCATAAAACATACTCACCTCATAAATAACTCGGTAAATATAGCAATCTGTCGTGCAATTAAACAAAAATCATCTCCGAAGACGTAAAGTTTTTTGCGAAATTGCGCATTAAAATTTATTGTAATAAATAATAATAAACCTTTTTCTGATTTATAAAAATTTATTTTTGTTTTATCTCCTTAACTATTAGGAATTTTGTCATGATTTCAACACAGTTTTAAAGAAAAAAACGATTTCCAATTGTTCGAATTGCTGTATGTATTAGGTCCTTACATATGAAATTGGCGTTTAGTATGGGAGGAACAGAAAGCCGATTTTTTTTTATTATAATATATTTATTTAATCAAAGTATGTACCATTGCTATCTATGCACTTTTGCCATCTCATAGGTAGTTCATCGATCCCTTTACTAAAAAAACCATTCGGACGGGAATCAATAAAATCTTTGAAGGCGGTTTGGACTGCCCCATCGGAGTTGAATTTTTTCCTTTGCAAGAAGTTATCCAAATTTCGAAAAAAATGGTAATCTGTTGGGGCAAGGTCCGGAGAGTACGGTGGATGTCTTAGACATTCCAATTGAAGCTCCTCTAATTTGGTAGCCGTCTGTTGTGCAGTGTGTGGTCTATCGTTATCCACCAAACGCTCACAAGTAACTTTTTTGGAGTCAATTTTCGCTTGGGGCATGGTTTGGCTGGTTCGGCAGGGTTCAGCCATTGCGATGAGCGCTTCCGATTATCGTACAGGATCCACTTTTCATCACAGGTAATGATTCGATTTAAAATCCCTTCATTATTGTGCCGGTTGAGTAATGCAACGCAGCAGTCAACGCGCGTTTGTTGATTTGCTTCACTCAATTTGTGAGGTACCCACCTTTCAAGCTTTTTCACCTTACCAATTTGCTTCAAGTGGATTAAAACAGTTTTATCACTAACACCGCAGCCTGCAGCTAACTCGGATGTGGTTTGCAATGGATCCGCTTCCACAATAGCCTTCAATTCTTCATTATCAACTTTGGTCTCCGGCCGTCCACGGGGCTTGTCCTGCAGGTCGAAATTTTCAGAACGAAAACGTTGGAACCAAAAACGCACTGTGTTTTCTTTTGTGGCACCGTCGCCATACACATCATTAATCCTTCGAGCCGTTTCTGCAGCACTGGTGCCACGGTGGAACTCGTACTCGTAAATAACGCGATATTTCAAGTTTTTCATTTTGTAAACTGAGTGACGCAAAGAAAAAAACGATTGAGGAAAAAACAAATGAATTATAATTTTTAAAACACAAATACATGAGTAAATAGCTGTATAAATTTGGATTTGGAATTCCTAACCAAAGAGAAGATATTTGAGATCAAATTTGCCAGTACGGCAAAACGCCAATTTCATATGTAAGGACCTAATATATTGCAAATACTGTTATAATCTACGTCCTCCGTCGATCACTACGATCAGGATACAGAGTGCTCACTATTATTTTCCCCGAATTTTCCGCCTCTGGTTTCGCAATGCGTCTTGGCTGAAATGCCATCGGAGGCGTCCTGACCCCATTACGGGCTGAGGGGGGAGGGCGCCCTGGCGCCGCGGCGGCGGGCCCGGCTCCCACCCCTCGCCTGCCTCTCGCGTCTCGCAGTCTCAGCTTCTTCTCGGCCGAGGACAGAGTCGAAGCTCGGTGCTTTTCTCCACCGAAAGAGCGGAACAGTCGCGTTATAAGTATCTATTTAAACTGCTGTCGAGATAACGATAGTTAACGTTAACATTGTGAACGGAAGAGGAAATCGCTGAAGATAGGTGAATAAAAATGAATTTTTGCTAATACTTGTATTGCGTACCACAAAATTGCCACGTAGGAAACAAGAGTAACAAAAAACTACTTTATCATAATTCTGTTATTTATTTATATCTTTATATTTAAACCCACATAAGATATTTCTGCTAATGTTTAATATTATTTTTTGTTTGTTTTTTTAAATATGCATTACATTAATGCAATATACTTGCATACAAAAGCTGTATATTTACACGACATGCCAATCATCTCAAATTCAATATTCTTCATCGTGTTGATTCTCTACTTAGCGATTGTTCTACATTATTCGCTTTATTAAAAATATTGTTATTGTTAACTTAAATATTCGTTTACTACTTACCTTCCTTTCCTTTCATAATAACAAAGAAAGGATTGTATAAATTTTTAATAAAGTGAATAATAATTATAATAATAAGGGAATAAAAATTCCAAATTATGCGGCTTATTTATTTGTATGTACGTATATTATGACAGAAGTTAAGTTTTATTTTTATAAAGCACATAATACATTTTTTTATATTGAACATTGTCGTTATACATTTTTCATCCAATGAAACAAGTTTTTTTAAATATAATTATATGCCTGCCTAATACATATTCTTAAACACACTCTTATTACTCCCTTTATATTAACTCGTGGCGTCTACTTGCTTGCCGTCAACAAAAACTTTGGATCGATTTTTGACGATTTTCCCGTGATCCAATCGAGCTGAAACTTGGCAAGTAGACTCGTGGCGACGATCAAGAAGATCTATCAAATTTTCGTTAAAAAAATGAATAATTATAGTATAATTTCGGAATTTTAGAATTTTTATTGGTTTTTTCAAATTGGAATCATTAGAAAAGTTTGATTACGGCAGCCCGATAACGTCGCGGAATATTTTCTAAATTTGAATTACTCCGTCGGTATGCATAATAGGTACTTCACTACGAATGTCGAAAATATAAATTGACTGACAAATGTTTTTAGAATTTAATCTTCAAAGCATGAACTATCAAATTAATAAGAATTATCAAAGCTCAAAACATCTGACATTTTAGAAATATGTTAAATTACTGTAAGTTTAATGTTATGTTATATGTTTTGATTCGTCTTTAATTGTTGTTATATTTTACAAAGAAAGGGAGTATAATAAAAACTTGTTTTTTATGGGTTACTTTTTTTGTTCTGATTTTTGTTTACTCAATGATATATGAAACAAAAAAATATCGTTTCTACAAATATTCTAAAATTCTAAAGTATGCCCACGGCAATACGATGGAGACGCCGGTCGCCAAGTTCCGAGGTTTGAGGTTCTCAATGGATCGTAAAACCACAGCGCCAATGCAGAAAAACAAAATTTATTTTCGCTTCTTTTTGTTCATATCTTACTAATCTTTTTTTTTTTTGCTCTGCCCTGACTCAAAATTAGTATTTATTTAATACATATTTATGTAATATAATAGTAATAAATACTTCCTGTACATATTTGTTCGGTATTAAACGGTATTAAATAAATATTTTAAATTTCATAACAAAACAATTTTTTCGAATTTATTTTTAATATTTATAAAAAAAACTTTCATATTACAATATTCTTCATGAAATGGAAATACTCAATATTGTCTTCTGTCTAGTCTTTATATAATTTATAAAATGTATTATTACAAAAAACAATTATATCTTTGATTTTAATCTGCATATAACTACTTATTTTTTGCACTTTTATACTAAAACTATACTTTTTGCGAAAAAATCTGAGATAAAACCAATCAAATTAATTCAATAATAAAAAGTGATCCATAAAAAACAAGTTTTTACAATACTCCCTTTCTCATTTCTGGGTTTCTTGTCTACCATACGCGTCAGAATCTCCATACAACTTACTGAGTTGTATGAAAAAACCATTAAAAATTTGTAAAATCCAAAATTATACTATAATTATTTTTTTTTAAATCGAAAATTGGATAGATCTTCTTGATGGTCGCCACGAGTCTAGTTGCAAAGTTTCAGCCCGATTGGATCACGGGAAAAGGCTTAAAAATCTATTCAAAGTTTTTTCGTCAGACAAGCAGACGCTACGAGTTAAAAGAAAGGAAGTTACAATTATAATTTTAAAATAAATTACACTTCATTCGCCGAATAGAAAACATTCTTAAAAATAAACAAATAAATTTCAATAAAGGAATACCGATACTTTCTCGATGAACAAACTAAATATATATCCAATAAAATCTATGGGAAATTTTTTCTTTAAAAATCTTCGGGATTGAATCCCGGTACTAATTTGCAAATTATTCTAATTTGCAACTGAAACGCATTTAAATAAAGTTCCAGAATCGAATCCCGGTGGCAACAAAATATTTTTTCTGTATTACTTTCTCACCTGTTTCTCATTTGTTTAATAATAAAATTGAAATAAATTCTTAAATCACAACTTTATAATAAAACGTGTTTTCATTAAAGTATAATTTTAATGCAAAATGAAACTAATCTTTATACAAATACTGTTAAAGTACAGTGAATTTAAATAGATTTCCACCGTGGTTTCATTGTAAAAAAATATTGTCAGAGTCTATAATTATATTTTGAACGGCGATTTTGATTTTGAATTCCAATAAAACTTAATGTACATTGGAATTAATAAAATTACTTATGAAATATTTCAGGAATTCAAGACGAAGAAGGCGTTTCTCTTTATACCAAGAACCTCGTAAATTCATCTAAAATCATGGCACTGATCCAACTGGCAGTAGTCATCAGTCTACTTCATTCAAGTAAGTTTCCTTATTTCACTTCTTCATTATCACACTATCCCAATTATTTTTCTTCTTCTTTATAATATATTCTTTTAATATAAATAAATAAATACTTATTCCTTAGGAACCGATATCTAAAAGTACCGTCATTTTTACGGGTTACAGCTTAATAAACATACCCAATATCTTTTGTGTATAAAATATTGAAATACTTAATTTTAATATAAAAGTAGTAATTTTTATTCGATTAAAAATAAAGAATAGACAATGCATTGTAAAAATTAGTGCAGAAAATGCATTTCTGTGGTGGTGGTGTATCTAAACTACCATGCCTAAATGCACTTTTATTTATATTCCCGACATGCTAAATATGCAATTTATCCTGTTTAATTGGCCCTGAGGTGGATTTAAAAAGTGTTTCTTTAACCAAACTATTATTAGCTATATAAAAAAAATCAAATAATTATTTTGAACAGTTTGATACAGAAAAGAACACCATTCTCAATATTATTTAAGTTAAAATTATACAGTAAAATAGCATTGCTTTGGGTTGCGAAGAAATTGGTCTGTGAGTGTTTTGCTAGAGGAATACGTTTAAAATAGTGATGCAACGAATACTACTTTCACGAATACGAATACGAATATCAAACCTACTATTCGGCGAATACGAATACGAATAATTCAACAAGGTAATAAATAATACACTTTTGTTATTTTTTTACTAAGAGATTTAATGATTAAAATTTACCACCGGCAAATTTTTGTTAAAATAGCACAACATTTCTTTTATCCGTTTGTACATTCCCAGCGGTCGAAAATAAATATGACTTTTTTCACGCTTACGTCATGTTATTAAATTTAATTTGAAATTATTTTATAAGAGTAAACACTTTTACACACAATGGAAATAAAATAGAACGAACAATACGTATTACAAAAAAAAACTACATGGAATGAGCACCTAACCTTTTAAAAAACCCAAAAAAACTAGATGAAAAAACTCATGTTATGCTGTGAAACAAGAAACAAGTAACAATTGACAGCTTGAGTTACAAAGAAAAAAGAATTTGAGAACTCAACAAATCCATTCATTCAATGTAAGGGGAATCCCCGATAAACAAGAGGTCGGATACACGGTGCACAGTGAAAACGTAATTTGCGTTGCGTTCAGTTATAAATAGTTTGTTTTTAATATTCGTAATGATATTCGTCGAATACGAATATTCGGTAAATGCCTACTACTCGGCGAATACAAATATTCGTATTCGTATTCGTTGCATCACTAATTAAAAATCAATTTCAACTTGTTAACGTGCGAGGTCTTGAAATACTAGTATAAGCTTTGTGTGATCACTGATGAAAAAACATAGCTAGGAGCTGACCATCTGAAAACGAAGATGTATCTGCATCAAAAGCAATAGCATGAGGTTATGGAAGAGATGTCGTCAGAAAAGGAGGAATTGTAAAAATGAAGGAATTCATTTATTTTTTATTGTTATCATTATCTATATATGCATACATATTTTTATATATCTAGTAAATTCCTTTCACACTTATAATCATATTGTACAGATTTTAAAGTATCATTATATTCTGTCACATAAATGTTGTATTTCGATGTTTTTTTCCAATATAATATGTGTCTGCGTAAAAATATGTTTACAGTATGTATGTAAAGTATGTGAAGTTAAATGTGAAGTACGCAAAAAAAATATTACAGTTTATAATTACGTTAAGATTACATTCCTTAATAGTTCTTAAAGAATAATATAATACACTATTAAAATACAAATTAAGTGATCATCACTTTTCACAGTTCATTGTAGTATTATTTAAAAATTTTTGGTCCCGATTCATTTTTTAGTCTTCCGGTAGTTTGTTGAATAGTTTTGAAATTACGTACTGTTTGGTCCTGTCTCCGTAAAAATTATTTGTTTTTATTTCTTTTCTTTATTTCTTATTTTTTGTTTTGTGTTTTTGAGTTGTATTAATGTTATAAATCTCTCTTTCGCGTATTCTTCCTGTATCAATTAGAAATGAAGTTGTTTTTGTATCAATAAGATTTTACTCATTTGAAGGTTTAATGAACGTCGGGTTGATCCTTACATGTGTTTTTTTTATTTTTATTAGCGATAATTTCAATTATTCTTATTTTTAGGTGTTTTATTTTGTCTAAATATGTTTGAAACGTCAGTCCGTAACTTTTTAAGTCTTAGTTTATAATTGAGTCTACATTGAGAGTAAAAAATTCCAGGAAAGTCATTGCTTTAAAAGAACTTTGTATATTTTGTGGTGGAAAATTTTATAAGCTTTATTTTTTTTTTTAACAATTTTGCTTTCAAACGTACCCTTAACGATATATTAACTTCAAACCGTATTTTAGGACCCCGCGTAAAAATTTTAGCTCAACTTGGCCAAGGTATGTTAAATAATCAGACTCTATAAATAATCATTTTATAAACAATAAAATTATTATTTATATAGTTGCAAAATTTCTGGTGGAAAAAAGTGTCAGGCAATGATAAATATGAGTTGTCACGGGACATGACTTTGGAAGGCAATTGAAAACAATGGAAATTAATTTAGTTTAATTCATTACCAAAGAAAGTTCTAAACACGAATTAAATTTAACTATCCTTCTTAATTTTATAGTCGCTAAATGTCTTCCGAATATTCCACACTTATTATTGAATTGCTTTTTAATTTCACACGAATAAATGCTGTCTCAACTGCTTAGATCACTTCTGATAAACTCCGTTCAATGTTCGCTCATCGTAACTATTGGGCCCGGTATCCTTTGGTTTAGCGCTGGTCACTTACTAATATCGCGTGTTGCAATATCACGAAACACTGATCACACTGGTTCGCTCGGTAGTATCTCGGAGATGTCGCCTTGTTAACATCACAAACTAAATTGCCTGAGCCTACGTCGCAAGACTCCTTATATAGCAAAAATTCCCTAGAAAGGTTTATTTTATAGGTAACGAGAAACATTTGGAACGTTCCACATAATTCTTCTGATTGGTTAATATTAAATAGAAAGGCGTAGAACTCTCCAGAGAGATCGCTCGGTCACGATTGAGTGAACCTGGATTGTGTGCGTAATAGTCTGCGTTGACTGAGCGCCATCGTGTGACGTCGTTTGTTTGTTTTCAGCACTCAGTAGGTACCCAGTGTCACTAGAATATTAAAAAATCAGGTTTGTTATTTTTATATTTTACTTAGTAACTCATTTACTTAGTTCCTGTGTTATCTGTTATCTGCCAAAATCACTGGAGCACAAATGTCGTAAAATGGAAAACTTCTCACCTACTACAATTATTTACATCTAAGAAAATATTTCAGGTGCTGATGCTATCTATTTTCTGACGGTCACTGGTTCTTAGTCTATTTTGTTTAATTAAAAAAATATGCCGTAGAAAGATGAGGCATGCGCGAAAGAAAAAAAATAAACAATTCGTATTACAAATTATTCTAAGTCACAACGTATTCACACTGATTTTCTCAGTGGGTACTTTTTTTTTCATTGCAAAATTAAGATCAAACAATATTATATAGAAAAAACGGCATTTTAATGCACCATATCTGATGATGAAAATGACTTTGCGAATTAGAAGAAGTTATGTTGACTATACATTTTAAATAGACCCTATGTTTTCAGGATAACAAGGTTGTAGCAAATAAAATTAAGACGGGATGTACCTATTTATTCAAGCATCGTAAAATTTCTTAAAAATTAATGAAAATGTCGAGCGGATTGGCTTATTGGCTTAATTTAATATTTGAATAAAAAAATTAGTGTCATGTTTGTGAAACATACTGATGTCTACCGATTCTTAAAATAATATTATCCCTTTTCAAACTCAAGAGTTAGTTTAATTTTGGATAGGTATAATGATAATATTTACATATTCTTTTAAATTGAATAGACTAAAAAAAAAATATTAAAAAAAACTGTATGTAATATTAAATAAATAAAACAAAACATACAGAGATGAACCAAACCCGTTCTTAAGAAGACAGGAATGAGTCTCAACGGAAGAATGTCCACTCTCATGTATGTCTAAGGGACATTTATACTGCAGTTAAAATATTTATTCTTGCATACTTATGTCGCCTAATAGACAAGACACATTTTTTACAATAGACTTTTTAAATTTAGTTCCAAACCGAGTCTCTAAAATAAAAACGTCTTCTTATGATAAAGCCCGACTTGTTTGCTAAGACTTTATACATTGTAAGAGAATAACCTTTTCATAGTGCTTTCAAAATTTACAAACTCATAGTAATTTTTTAACCAAGGCGAACACATTGGCGCCAAACGTGATGCCAGATTGTGGAGAAGAATTTGACCTTAGTTCGTGTCTATATATTTTGGTGGTCAGTGGTATTGACTTAATTAATTTAATATTCATGACGTCAAAATTGACGTCATGTAATAGGGGTCTAGACATGATTGTAAGAATACTGCAAAACAATGAGCATTTGTGCAATGGTGTTATGAGCTGAAAATGGTCACGTCGACTTAGAAACTCTAGTGATTAATTTTTCAGACGAACAGATTTTCCGCATTTTACTCAGATTCAACCGATAAATGAAATTAAAATGAAAAGTATATATTAGTGTATATTATAGATATCTCACAGAGACGAAACTGTATTAATTATGGGAAAGTAGGTATAGAAGTCATTTGGGTGTAACAGGACTTATGACCTGTCTTTTTATGGTTGGCTTAAGTGATCACTTTACACAATTGTAACATTCGCCATTTCCACATGGAAAAGGAAAAGCCGCATGGAAAAGGCGCTTACAACTCATATATGAAAGCTTTTCACGCAATTTGAACATATATACAACTTCCAAAAAATGAATAAGCATGGTATATTCTATCATGGGTGGAAATGGCGAATGTTACAATTGCGTAAAGTGATCACTTAAGCCAACCATAAAAAGACAGGTCATAAGTCCTGTTACACCCAAATGACTTCTATACCTACTTTCCCATAATTAATACAGTTTCGTCTCTGTGAGATATCTATAATATACACTAATTGATTAATAATGTCTCTATGACATAAATCCAGCACTGTTCTGAAAGATTTGAACAAACTCAAAATATTCTGAAAAATATATACTTTGGACAATTATATCGTAATCACATAATATTTATCGTATCTATTCAGAAGCATTCGCGAGGATAAAATAATTTTTTATCGTCAGCAACGTTCTATTATCGATTATGAGCCAATTCTGTCATGTCCGGATGATGTGATTTGTTTTTTGATTGGCACAAATCATTTTTGAAAAAATCCCAAAAGATTGTTTTCTCCAGTGTCCGTTCCGTAATGTTCTATCATGTTGGCGATAATTATCTTGTTACAGCAGCTCCACATAGTTGGACCGTGGATTTTCTTCCAGGATCTCTTCGGCTCGCAATTTTTCCTTGAAGTACGACATGCATTATATGGTATTTCTCTGGATATCTCATGAATATTCAAAATTATTTTAGTTTGCGGGTTTTAATTGTTATGCATCCAGATCACTGAATTGTTATTTTTAACCCTATCATTCTAGCTTATTTTTAAAATTCATCTATACATCTACATCTCAAATTCTTTAGCGTTGTTTCGGCGAGTGTTCAGCAAGTACTGAAGCAGTGAAATTCAAAGGAAGATGGAAGCAAAAACAATAGAGTTTTATGGCCCACGATAGTCCTGGGATAGTATTAAAAACAATATGATGATGATAATACATAATAATTTCCCTTCATGCTTATTGAATCGGGGGTCTATTGCTTGGGCAGCACCGGCTTTCTGTCCTGCGCTATATCAGTCACCTGTGGACTCTTGTTCAAACATTCTTCGTACAATTTTTCCGTTTGCCTTCTTCGTGTTCTTCTGTTACTGCCGTGAAAATCATTTGAGCAGTTTTTTGCACCCCATGCGGAGGGCACGTGCAAGCCTACACAGAGATTTTTCTATTTTGAGCAGCAGAGGGTTCTTCCTAAGGAAAATATCATTCCTGGTTTGATCTCGTCCCTGCAGCATGGATCCTAGATCAATTTTTCTTAATCAATATCCAATTTTGATAGCCATACATTATTAGATTGGGGAAGGAAACTAACTTGAATATCAGCAGTATGCAATTTCACAATATTGGGGATACAATTGGGGACGTGTCGAATGTAGACACTAAACTCTGTCAAAATAATTACCGTTTCATTCGAAGAGCTATCTAAGAAAATTGTTTAAAGGAGATAAACTTGAATCAGCAGACATTGGATTGTCATTGACAGGCGCAGATTTTAACCATTATCTAGAAATGATCAATACTATTTTGTAATTCTCGAATATGATCTCACTGTCATATCAAACGAAAATGTAATATTTTTTTATTGCGATAAAGCTCTCTGATAAAGATGGTTATCGTGATGGATGGGACTCGATGACTGCTCCGAGTGATAAGACCATATTTATCAATATTTCTCATTAATATTTAGAGCAACCATACGACAACATGGAATTTAAAGCCTTTGAAATTAATAGACAACTTTCATTATTTAAAATGCTTAAAAATCACGAATTATTTTCGGTAATATTTCGATGATGTGTATATTGTGTCTAAAGAACCGGCAAACGGCACACGATGTCTTTTATTTACTTAAAATATGTCGTAACCACTGAGTATAAAATATGTAAAGAGATTTACCAAATTAGTTCTTTAGAAGAGGACAATGTAGGTACCCCCTCGTATACATTTATATTACAGTTAAAGTATTTCTTCTTGCACAATTAAACAATACATATTTTATTCAAGTTTGATCGTTATTAAGTCTCTTAACTAAAAACGTTTTTTTTTGTTACAGAGCGCGACTTGTTTACTTTTTAAGTGTGCTTGACCTTTTCATGATTGTTTCAAAATTTACAAGTTCACAGTAATTTCTTTAAACAAGACGAACATATTGGAATCAGAAGTGGTGTCAAATTGTTGATAAGGAATTTACGTTAGTCCATGTCTATTTTTTTTTTGGTGGTCTGTAGGTGAAACCGTTGTAATTTTTAAAATTAATTATTTATTTTTAATTGTTAAAATAATAAATTAATTATTAATTTTTAATTGTTAAAATAAAAAATTTCCATATCCCGTCACGTATCAAGATGGCTCTCCTTTCTACAATATTCCAATGAGCAGTAGAAATTCTGGAATTAGTATGAAATGTAGTACGTACATTGATATATATTTAGTGTATTTAGCAATATTTTAAAACCAAATTTGCAATGTTGTACGACACCATATATATATAGATGGTTTTACCCGCAGGTGTGTCTATAATTTGATATTTCATTTTTTCTTTCTTCCTATAATTATTATATTTTATTTGTCGGAATTAATAGAAGATTAAGGTCTCCTGGTCAGGATCGAAGATATTAAAAGTGTTTTTTCGGAATTTTCGTCGCGAGATTCCCTCCAAAACAGCTTTTTATATCGAAACCTAATAGACAAATGATAGCTTTATCTATAACAGTTCTTAACGCTTGCAGTCTTGTAAGGTATTTACATGCAATGGATAAAAATATACTTAAAATAATACGTTTTGTTTTAATCATCGATTTGGAAATTTTATTAATTAATTAGTAGATGTTATTTCAAATGTAGATAAGAAGAAAACAGCGTGACAAAAAACAAACTTCGGTACTTGCATTATCAGTCTGTTGACAGCTGATAAAATATTTCCAAAGATATCACATTACTAGGAAAAGCGAGGAGGATTTAAAAAATAACAAATGTGCAATTTCACCGATTAATCGTCAAAGCCGATTTATTGCAGGATATAATATTTTTTTATGAATGTATGAACCAAAAGCCAATGTTTTAAATTAATGCATGTGTAATATCACCGATTAATAGATAGTTCTGGTTTATTGCAAGAAATTATAATATATTTAGGAATGTTTGTATGAATCAAAATCCAATGTTTTAAATAATTTAATATGTAAAAAAATATTGTTTGGTATGTGAGCATTTTTGTAATATTATATCATATACATACACCAACTCATAAACAGAAATATTTTAGTTAACAAAAATTTTGCTCTATACAGTTTTGAGAGCGCTGTACTGAGATTGAGATGTAGTCTGCTCTGAAATTATAACATTAATTATATCGATTTAAATATCTGCGTTGCAATATAAATCAAATATGGGATACGTCTATGGATCCATCCATAGCCAATAAGCAGACTCGTGCAGCCTTTATCTATGGATAATGCAATGATTTTGTGTAGCTATGATCTAAGCCCCATGCTGTGAATGCTCAAATATTATGCGTTATAGGTATTATTTTATGGAATAAAGGCATAGACGCGTATCGAAGAAATGAAGAAATGATAAGGTGATTTGAATAATTTGGGTTTTTGGATCTACAGAAGATTGCTCAAAATAAGCATGACGTATATAAATATGACTAATGATGATATGAATCTTCAAGTTTGTGTTTACTGGGGTATTATGCCGTGTTGTTACGACCTTTCGGGCCGACGTTTCGGATCCCATTGCAGGGTCCATCATCAGGGCTGATGTGTTGTCTTGAATGTTGGTGTTGTGGTTAAGTATCGGCTTGCAATACCGTGCCGAAGTCATGATGTGTTTGTATTGTGTTGTATGTATGATTCATCTGTTGTCTGATCACTATCTCTGCGGAGTCTGCGACGAGAATGACTTTGAAGCGCCGGATACCAAGATGTTTTTAATTTGAGACCATCATCTCTATTAATGTTTATCGGATGCTTGTAGATTTCTAGTACAGTAGTAGATACAAATGATTTGTGCCAATCAAAAAAGTTTTTTGATTGGCACAAATCATTTTTGAAAAAATCCCAAAAGAGCGTCACTCCACAGTGTCCGTTCCGTAACGTTCTATCATGTTGGCGATAATTATCTTGTTACAGCAGCTCCACATAGTTGGACCGTGGATTTTCTTCCAGGATCTCTTCTGCTAGCAATTTTTCCTTGAAGTACGACATGCATTATATGGTATTTCTCTGGATATCTCATGAATATTCAAAATTATTTTAGTTTGCGGGTTTTAATTGTTATGCATCCAGATCACTGAATTGTTATTTTTAACCCTATCATTCTAGCTTATTTTTAAAATTCATCTATACATCTACATCTCAAATTCTTTAGCGTTGTTTCGGCGAGTGTTCAGCAAGTACTGAAGCAGTGAAATTCAAAGGAAGATGGAAGCAAAAACAATAGAGTTTTATGGCCCACGATAGTCCTGGGATAGTATTAAAAACAATATGATGATGATAATGCATAATAATTTCCCTTCATGCTTATTGAATCGGGGGTCTATTGCTTGGGCAGCACCGGCTTTCTGTCCTGCGCTATATCAGTCACCTGTGGACTCTTGTTCAAACATTCTTCGTACAATTTTTCCGTTTGCCTTCTTCGTGTTCTTCTGTTACTGCCGTGAAAATCATTTGAGCAGTTTTTTACACCCCATGCGGAGGGCACGTGCAAGCCTACACAGAGATTTTTCTATTTTGAGCAGCAGAGGGTTCTTCCTAAGGAAAATATCATTCCTGGTTTGATCTCGTCCCTGCAGCATGGATCCTAGATCAATTTTTCTTAATCAATATCCAATGTTGATAGCCATACATTATTAGATTGGGGAAGGAAACTGACTTGAATATCAGCAGTGTGCAATTTCACAATATTGGGGACACAATTGGGGACGTGTCGAATACAGACACTAAACTCTGTCAAAATAATTACCGTTTCATTCGAAGAGCTATCTAAGAAAATTGTTTAAAGGAGATAAACTTGAATCAGCAGACATTGGATTGTCATTGACAGGCGCAGATTTTAACCATTATCTAGAAATGATCAATACTATTTTGTAATTCTCGAATATGATCTCACTGTCATATCAAACGAAAATGTAATATTTTTTTATTGCGATAAAGCTCTCTGATAAAGATGGTTATCGTGATGGATGGGACTCGATGACTGCTCCGAGTGATAAGACCATATTTATCAATATTTCTCATTAATATTTAGAGCAACCATACGACAACATGGAATTTAAAGCCTTTGAAATTAATAGACAACTTTCATTGTTTAAAATGCTTAAAAATCACGAATTATTTTCGGTAATATTTCGATGATGTGTATATTGTGTCTAAAGAACCGGCAAACGGCACACGATGTCTTTTATTTACTTAAAATATGTCGTAACCACTGAGTATAAAATATGTAAAGAGATTTACCAAATTAGTTCTTTAGAAGAGGACAATGTAGGTACCCCCTCGTATACATTTATATTACAGTTAAAGTATTTCTTCTTGCACAATTAAACAATACATATTTTATTCAAGTTTGATCGTTATTAAGTCTCTTAACTAAAAACGTTTTTTTTTGTTACAGAGCGCGACTTGTTTACTTTTTAAGTGTGCTTGACCTTTTCATGATTGTTTCAAAATTTACAAGCTCGCAGTAATTTCTTTAAACAAGACGAACATATTGGAATCAGAAGTGGTGTCAAATTGTTGATAAGAAATTTACGTTAGTCCATGTCTATTTTTTTTTTGGTGGTCTGTAGGTGAAACCGTTGTAATTTTTAAAATTAATTATTTATTTTTAATTGTTAAAATAATAAATTAATTATTAATTTTTAATTGTTAAAATAAAAAATTTCCATATCCCGTCACGTATCAAGATGGCTCTCCTTTCTACAATATTCCAATGAGCAGTAGAAATTCTGGAATTAGTATGAA